>JACXGI010008275.1:0-26465 GCA_016801175.1 Esox masquinongy
TTTGGACCGGGACAGCAACGGGTCTTTCAAGCCTGGTACTCCTCAGGTGTGGGCCAGGACCTCATGTCCTCCTAAGTTTAAAACGGCAGGAGACAGGAAAAATTTAGAAAATGCATTCCTTAGAACTACAAGGATTTATAGTGGAGAAGGAGAACTGACCCTACTCCCCAGCACAATAATATAGCAGCGTAAGACCTTGTGGGTGTGAGGGTGTGTTGGGTGTGTTGGGGGTGAGGGTGTGTTGGGTGCGCTGCTGCCTTCTGCTCCAGCCGGCGGTTAGAACACCGGCCAGGTGGAGCGCTGGAGAGAGAGAGAGCACGCAGCGCCACGCGGAGCCGCCGTCACACTAACACTTAAAATAAGGTCAGAGGGGCTTATTGTATCAATTTTATGAAAGGATCCAGTCAAGAATCTTGTGATGTACAGCGAGAAAATCCCTTCCATTCCTCAACTAATGCATAGAGCCATTAATCTGGTTCCATTCAGTTCAGTGCCCTGTAATCTCTGTTTATGGTGCTGTGGTAGTACACTCTTGTCACTGTATTTGTGTATTTTTGGTGTGAGGCTGAGCAGTTCAGCTTGGAAGCCAACGAACTAACTAATGGAATGATGTAGACCGCTTAAGAGCACATTCTTTATGCACGCATGTTTTGTTTTACATTCGTTGCATTCATTGTATCTCCAGATTAAGTTGAGAAATCACACATTAGAAACGTTGAGCTCTTTAGTGCAAAACAACAGCTTTCTATTGCCACTCTTTGCTGTCAAAATGTATGTGTCAAAAAGTAATGCTTCTGAACATTTCTGAGCTGACTTCCACACTGACTAACCACAGTTTTCTAAGGAATGACATAATGACAGTCCCCTTCAGAACACAGGATGTGACTGCATTACAAGATGCTTAAACCACTTCTAGCCCCTGGCAACTTCCCCCGAAGACCCCTCTGAACATGGAAAAAATTCATGATACCCATTCGCATTGTGCTTTTTTTATACTTAATTTCCAATTTCTACTAAGCTAACACATTCAATTGTTTTAAGATGGCCATGGATCTTTTTGCAATGTGCTTTTGAGTTTGAGGACCAACACACAGTATGTAGGTATAACAATTAAAATACTGTATTGTTAGGGGAATTTATTAGTTGCGACAACTATTATTGTTACAAGATACAACTATTGTTACAAGATACCTTCAGAAAACAAATGCCAGAGACATAACAAATTTATATGTGAAAGTCAGATGCCAGGGAGTTTTCCCTAGCCACTGAGCATCAACCCATTGTGGTTTTGCTCTTTGGGTTTTCAGGCTGGGTATCTGCACTTTGTGACAACTGCTTATGTAAAAAGGGCTATAAAATAAATGTGATTGACAGATGAGATGAGCATCAAAGATGCACATTGTCCCTAGACTCTCCTTTCAAAATATGTAACTTGTTTGTAGCTCAAACGGATGAGTACCATGTTCGTTTTCATGACTTCTGTCTTTACTGGAACCATTTACTCTGATCAAACACTGTACTCAAAAAGCCCTACGGAATCCAGAGAGTCAGATACAGTGAAATGTAATGGACATATTTTTTCACGTATACACATATATCTATTTATAATGAAAGGTGATGACATCACACCATCTTCAGGACAGCACACTGCCCAGTACTCCTGCCAACAACCTGTCCTGGATAAACACTCCGAAAGGCCCAGCCTACACCACTGACCTCTCCGACTTCACCTTGGCAATTGTTAAATCCATTACTGAGCTGAAAAACCTGAGAACTCGAACCCTATATCTACCAGTCTTGTCAAAGCATGCCTGACCTTCATCACTCAAGCTTACTGACAGAATTAACTCCTCCCTCATTTCTTGGTCTGTAACCACCATTCTCATATTGTTGCAGCTACTACCATTCTGAAAAAAGACAAATGCTCAACTCCAATATCAACATCCACTCAACTCCAGTAACCTTCACATACCATTCCAGTCCAGTTTCTGCTCCAGTCGCAGCCCTGAGAAACCCTGAAACGGCCCTGAGAAACGTTTTCCACTACCTCGACTGTGCAACTGACTCAGGCTTACAATTTGCCATTGCTCCTCAACCAGCAGCCTTTTCATAAAAATCTCCAATCCATTTCTCGTTATTTTTATATGCATGGGATACACAGGAAACACTATGCGATTGTGACAGGTAGATAAAATGCATAATTTCTTGTTGACAGTATGTGCTGTAAGCAATTTTATTTCAGTTCTGTGCAGGTGAACATTTATTTAGTTAATTCATGGGTTAGGTAAAACAGCAAGAAATGTTGAAAGGGGTTACAAGATATTTTTAACAAGTTTAAGAACGTGTTAACTATTACTGTGGTTTTCAGAAAGTAATTACTGTTAGATCGTCAATATACTTGCACTGTCTATTCTAACAAGATTGATTGCTTAAGCCTGCAAGTCTATGTTGGGGGAGCTCTGGTGGTTTTCCTCATTCTTGGTAGTCACGGTTGCGGGAACACTACGCAGAGTATTTCATTTTATATTATCCCCCTTTCAGGTAGTTCATATACAAGAAACTGTAAAGTTGTTGAAACTTAGCAAAACTGTTTTATACTATTAGCAATCACTTCGTGAATTCATAACATTGTACAAATCACTTACTATTTGTGTTAGGTAAAATGCTAATTAAGTTTGAAGTTCTAGCTAGCATAAATGCCACAAAGTTTGACCTCATTGTTGCAGTACTGAAATGTGTCACTTTGTAACTTGCATTGAGTGCGACTAAGCCAGAAATGTGTTGTAAAGTGAACTTTGTAAGAAAAGAATGTAATAACATAATTAGTCATAGTATACATATTTGTATTTTATATATTGGATATTATGTTATTCAGATGATTGTAAAGTCACATTTTAATAATGTGTGCATATCTCAGGATAATTTAATAGACTGAAAATTGGATGTTTTCTACAATGCTTTCTTGATAAAATCACGGTTGAGGAAACACTACGCAGAGTATTTCATTTTATATTAACTCCCCTTTCAGGGGTATTACACAATGACATGTTTACTTGTAGGTTCCTGCTCGACACGTGGTGAACGCGGCGTTTAAGTCAAAAAGCTAGGTAGACCTTATATTCTGTCGGACAGTGGAGGAAGCAAAATGGTTTGGTTTTAAGCAGGCTTTACGGTAGACAGTTACCAATGTTTTACCGGTTACCAATTGAAAGTCATAGTCACCCAGCACAGTTCTCTCTAATTTAAATTAAAACCATCACCTGCTCTTCATTCTTCCACCTCTGTAACTCTAGGCTTGAGACTATGCTTTTGTCAATTCCTGACTGTGGTACCAGAACTGTACTGGCATTCCCAACCAACTTCATAACAGACTGGGCCAGAACTTTTGTTGGAATCAGAACCCCATCAGATCATCTCCCTGTACATTCAATTTAAAACAGTTTTTCAACAGAGACCGTCTAGGCATTGAATCACTGTCTTCATTCCACATAAGATGAGAATTGTTTTCTGTACAAAGAGGAAAGCAAAGACAAAAAATTGAGCATGAAAGTAAGCACTGTATACAGTTCATTTGACGTAATCTTCGCTAGATGTATAAAGAAACAGACGCAGCATTATCAAAGGCAATAGTAACCAACCCACTAAACACAGAGATAAAATGATGACAATGGGCCTTGCGCCAGACTGTGAATCTGATTACAGACCACTGATATTTGGCTTGCTGTCATCTCCAAAAACAAACAGTGTCAGTGCCATAAAAAGGCCATTCATTATTCATTTGACTTGTGTTACTGTACAGTCAGACCTGGGTTCAAGTAGTACTTATAATAATTTCAAATACTACTGGACTCCTTTGAGTTTGCCTAGTACAATGGAGCCATTAGAATATCAGATGAGCCGACATCACCCAGCTGGCACTCCAGGGTGGCAAAAGCAATCAATTAAAGTATTTGGAAGATTTTAAAAAGTATTTGAACCCAGGCCTGGTTGTGGTAGAGTGTATCAGTGGTCTTGAAATAAATGGAAGCTTTAATTGTAGTCCAAATAGGCACTTCCTGTTAGCAAGGTTCCCATGCACAACTGACAGGAACTATAAGAGACTTTCCCACCCATAGAAGAACGCCTTTGAAGAGCCTTTACTACATAAAGAATGCATGGTCATAAATCAATGTTGCTACTATTCTGCTGTAATTACCAGAACATGCATGTTTCTTTGCAAAATTAAAATCAAACTTGAGTTGAAAAGTTGAACTTAGGAGGTCTTAACAATGACCTCACATTCTTTAAAGGTTGTGCCCTCTGTAACTAAGCATGTAGCTGTGCAGAGATTTTTTATTTGGAGTTCTTTTTATTTGGAGTTGTTTATAGGGTGTTCTGTTTGATGGTTTCACATTGGGAGGCCAGCCCCAAATTGAGACACAGGTGTTTATTCAAACATTACTATGAATCTGTCTAGAACAGGCTGTCCTCAAAAATAGAGGGCACTAAAGCAGCCAAGAGGCCTATGGCAACTCTAAAGACGTTAGTAATACATGGCTGAGCTGGGAGACACTGTGAATACTGTAACAATAGGCCGGGTGCTTCACAAAAGTGGCCTTCATGAGAGAGTGGCAAAAAAAACTTGAAAAAAATCTCGACTAGAGTTAGACTGGAGTCATATGGGAGAGTGAGACCAAGTGTAAGAAGATTCTATGGTCTGATAAGACCAAAGAAAACTTTTTGGCCTGAACACAAAGTGTTATGTTTGGAGAAAGCCTAACACCACACACAATCCTGAGAAACACCATCCCTACCCTGAAGCATGGTGGTTGCAGCATCATGCAATGGGGATGCTTCTCTGTGTCAAGGCTTGGAAAACTTGAGCAGAAAAAGGGCAAAATAGATGTAGCAATGTACAGAGAATTCCTGGAGGAAAACGTAATGTATCAAGCGTGTGGAGAATATCTTATGCATAGAAAATATATCTTACACATAGAAAAAGTGTAATTTATCAAACAATCATTGTGATTCTAAAGAATTACCGAGTCATATGGCATATTTTGGCCTTCACATCTTCTCACCTGCAAATTAAGTAAATGGAAGGCAGTCCTGTTCACATACTAGTCATGGCATGGTACATTTATTGGAACCAGTGCCTGATATTCATCTGATCGCTTTTAGGATCCCATAAACTTTAAAGAAACAAATGAAAACCTCCTGACCATGGTGTTAAGCGATAGTGTATGAAACATGCAGTATGAAACTATTAGTTTTCCGGGCATTTATTGGCTTGCTCATTTTGGGTGAGACTAAGTCCTATTGAAAAGTCCCTGTAGCATTAACCCAAGGATGGATGGTACCTGGATCTAAAATACTTTTATATTTCATGCCTAAAACGATGTTTGCTGAGCCACTACAGGTCTCCTTTCTGCGAAAATGCAAAGAAGAAATGCAGCGTTTGGCAAATCTTCCATCAGAGGATGACCTTCCCATTCAATTTCACATTATCTCAGTCTGTTAAGAGAATTCAACAATGGCTTTAATCGTGTCCTTGAGTGTACTTTGCATTATTATTATGCTTTATACAAATTAACTGACATGGTCAAATTTAATGAAGTAGACTTGTTGAGGAATGTTGCGTGAATTCACAATGGAAAAACTATGAAATTGAAAAATATTATTTAATTATTTTTCAACATTTTTATGAATAAATATATTTTAAATATGAATTAACATACATTTGAGAAGCAGTTACCTTATGCCTCCACTTGACATTGTGTTTACGCATGGTTATGGATTTGCGTACATTTTCAAACATTCTCAAGCAAACGTTGTTGATAAATTCCTGACTTTGGCTAGAAATGATCGCACCGCACAGATATATACAGCTTGCAGACACACGCTTGATAAATGATACCCCTCAGACTTGAGGGAAAATTAAAAATCCACTCGGACAATAACCCCAAACATAAAGCCAAAACACAATAATCCCAAACATTAAAAACAAAAAGGTCAATGTCCTGGAGTAGGAGTTGAAAATTCACCAAAGGTCCCCATTCAACTTGAGTAATTTTGCAAAAAACAATGGGCAAAAATTGCTGTGTCTAGATTTGCAAAGCTGATGGAGACTTATCCAAATACACTCATATCTGGAATTGCTGCCAAAACGTGTCTCTACCAAATATTGACAAAAGAGGGGGAATACTTATGCAATTATTTATTGTAATTATTTTATTTTTCACATTAACATTATTGACATTTTGTGTTGATCAGTGGCAAAACCCCCCAATTAAATCCATTTTGATTTGGTGCTTCAACCTAATAAAATGTGGAATGTTCCAGGGGGCTGAATACTTCTGAGATATGTTTTATAGCTCAGAAGCTAAAGCATAAGTAATGGCTAAAATTAGCCTCCAGGACAGTTCATAGAAGTGGCATCATCTGTGTCTTCTGAGTCAGAGCTGCAGCTGTGTAGTTTGCTGCTGTTGTTTTTGGCTAATGTGCTCTAGATCAACTTGGTCCTCTGGAGGAGGGAACCCAAGTGGAAAATGCAAAGTGATGCATGTTGCCTCTTTAAGCCACTTTGTCTTCAGCTAGCGGGGCTGTAGCAGGGCTGCCAGGTGGGAGCGTGTCTGTGGCTGGCTGTCTGGGGCTGTCCCTGGGTTTTGTGCTTTGTGTTAGCGAGGGCCACACGGAGAGAGATCCACACTCCATGTCAACCAGCTGGATTTGCCAGTCCTCTTTTGCTTCACTACTCATAAGACCTCACATCAGCCCCAGAGACGCTCATTAGCAATGTGATACAAGACACAGACAAACAAAACAACATGCCTAATAAGCAGCATTGTCAAACCATGATCCTCACGTTGCTCAAGTCAATAACAAATGAAAGTAACTGTCCACTGTTTACAGATAAAACAGTTTTAAAGATACAATCCAGGATCTGAAGCACAACAAATTTTTATGATATGTTTGAATATCAAACACCACAACATATTTTGTACACAAAAAACAGGGGCCCTTTTTGGCTCGTGAGTGCTTTTACCGCTACAGGCCGAAATTATGCAAAAACATTTTGTATCCAATTTGTAATTTGTATTTGATCCCTAAAATATAATATTAATTTGGTCTGTTTAAGAACCCGGGATTCATCCTTAAGTATGTTAATAACCAAATGCCTGCATTGGAATGGTCTGGGTGTACCCCAGTGAAATGTTTGGGTGATTACCCAACATAGTTATGAGACTAGATTCCTCACATGATAGTCTCCCAAATTTTTTTTTTTTTTCTCCCAACTTTGGCCACAGATCATCCACAAAAAGTATATAAGCATGATCTAACAAAACATTACATTAAAATGGAGATTTTCAGTAGGCAGTCACTTAAAAAGTGCATTGTATAACTATGTAGATGCATACTATTTGAATAAGGTCTAAAACCAAAGGGGCGCTTTTGGTTTGTTCATGATTGCATTGTTTCCCACTGCCCAAAAAATAAAACAGTTGTATTGTAACTGCCACAATGGACTCCAGTAGGTGTGTCCCCAGTAGGAAAGTCAAAAGTTCTATTGGAAGCCAAACATTTCACTGGAATGTCGGAATCTCTCATAAATGACTCAAAGGTTTCAGGTGTGGTTTCCTCCCTTCACTTCTTCTTTCTTCATCATCCAATCCTCAACACTTCCTTTTTTAATCAACCCTCTCTCACCATGTTTCTGCCTTCCTCAGCCCTTCCTGTCTTTTCTCCCACTCCTCTCACCTCTCCTCACTGCTCCCTCTTGTGTCTTAACTGAATTCCTGATCAGTCTGGCACCAGGATCCCTGTTAGGGCCTAATAAGGCAAGTCTGGAAATGAACCCAGCCCTCCCCAGGCCAGAGTCAGAGGCAGAGAACCAGAGCAGCCCTGCTCTCTGTTCCCCCAGCCCACACAGAGTAGACTTCATCCCATATAAGTCAATTTTGCATATATTTTGTATATTCTTCCCCTGTGTGTTGTCTGCCGCTGAGTATGTACATTTACTCAGAGATGAAAGTACATTACAAGTAAATGTGCACATACTAAGAATTTTAAACAAGGGTGACAGTTACATACATTGGGTGGTGAGCAGATGAAATAATAGGATTTCTGAGGACAATACAATGAGCTACAGTTTGCCTCTGCAGTATCTGAGCCCAAACCCCGAAACCCGATGGTGACCGAGGAACTGAGGATGGATTCTTGGATTGATGTGTAAACATGATTGACTGGGATGTTCTCTTTCTGTTTTTTTTTCTGGCTGCCGCAGGTGTTATATGCACCGTGGTACCTTCTTGGTGATTGCTGGGATTGCCATCATCCATCCTGGATTGTGGGAGATGATGGTCTCTAGGAATTTGAAGGATTCGGCCAAACTACTAGCAGAGCACTCAATCTCCAGTGTTGAGTTTCAGGATATTTTTATTGCACCAGGCCACAAACTGGTTGACCTCACCACAGTAGATCGGTGTCAGCAATGAAATATCCTGAAGAGGAACTGGGAGTGGAAGGGAAGTGGATGACTGGGAGTTGTGAGATGGAAGAAGCTTGGTGCTGGGTTAATGAAACGTCTTGCTGATTGTGGGGTCATTGTAAGTCTAATCTGCAGTTGAACTCCTTTGGCTTCTATTTCATAATCAGTCTGATGCTTTTCCAGACCGACGGGCGGTCACTATTTGAAAATCGACATCCTAATTGAAATTACTTGGTCCTTTCATCCACTCAATGTTAGGTGTTTTAGCACCCCAACATCTTAAACATTAAGGACTTACCAAGGATTGAGTTTAGGAAACCTTTAGACATATTGTACAGTAGCTTTAGGGATGTTCTAAAGCCACAGAGGAGGCCTTCTTGCTGGGCATGGCTGAGAATGTAGCTCAGACAGATATATGGACCTGATTCAACAACACCTCATCAGAAAACACAGCAACATTAGTTGCAGTCCAACAAACCACACAGTTATGACAGAATAATGCATATAGGGCAGAGTTGACCTTTGTCTTGTACAAACAGCCATGTCCTTCCTTGACCGTACTTTAGTGTGAAAAAACAAATAAAGATCTCTCAAGAGACAGCACTCAATCTCTCAGTATGACAGTAAAAAGAGAAACTCTAGACCCAAACAAGTAAATAGTAGTAATACACTGAGAACAGGCCAGGGTTCACTGGTAAGATGGATGTTTTGTTATGACGATATGTACAGAATCTGGTCTTACTTTCATTTATCACTGATAAAAAGCAGACAAAAAGTCCAGACGAATTAGGCAGAAAATTTTGAATCATACAACCGTAATTTGGGGAATTTGGGGAAAGCTACCAACATTTTCCTTCAGCATTCTGAGTACTCCTTCCCATTGCACTCTTTTCTTGACAGTCATTACCTGTTTGCTCCTCAACATGAAAGTTTTCTTTAGCTATAGCCTGTATGTAAAGTGGGCATCAAATTCGAGCATCAGATATCTAAGCTGGTGTCTGCGGTCTGAGCAGGCTGATTTTTGGTTACACAGAGGATGCTCGTATAATTCCACATCAAGCCTTCTCTGGCACATTCTAATAATACACGGAATGGGACAACATTCCGTTTATCGTTGGATGTCAGGGTGTTGATGGGCTTGGAAAATCAGAAGTTTAGTAAATAAAAAACTTTAGCATTAAACAGCTATATACCCTCTTCTTGATTTTCAAATTGTATAATCTGTTAGAAAGAGCTAATTAAGCCTTTTGTGTATTTCATAAAGTATTGCATCAATATTTCTTTTAGCCTTTGCTACATGAGAATCACTTTTACAGCTACTGGCTAAAATAAAAACTCCACATTGAATCTTATAGCCTTGACCTTATTTCAAAACACTTGGATGCAAATTCACAGGGTGCCAGAATATCAGATGGAGACAGTCCAGTGATGGTGAATTCCATTTCGGTGTGGGCTACTATCAGTGTGTTTACTCTACAAAATTCTAATTCAATCCATACCCTCTCTGTGTGCCAATGACACAGAGCAGGATGTTTCCATTTCTCCTTTGACTCCTCCTCTCCTCCCCCTCTCGCTTGCACTCTATCTAATAGGGAGATAACAAAAACAAATGAAGTCTTCAGGGCAATCCAGCACACAACACCACAGCCCCAACGGTCAGTAACAGCTGGGATAGTGAGAGGAGGGCCGGAGGAGGAACGTGTGTGAGACAGAGGAGAGGGGAGAACCATATGGATACAGCCCTCAACTGCTGTCGCCCATAGCAAGCCTGTGAGCGGAGCAGACACACATACGCAAATATACACACACACACACACACACAGTACAGCTGGAGGTTGTTAACCCTCCCACCCTGATATCTGAACAGAGCAGTATGGTCATACTGTATTAAATACTTTATTCAAGTTGTCCATACAATGGTTACTCAGCTATCTATTGTTAAACATATTTGAATTGGAAAAAGAATAATTGCACCCTATTCCAAAATTGCACCCTATTCCCTACAAAAGTGTATTACATTGAACCAGTGGTGGTCAGTAGTAATTCAATATAAGGGGAACAGAGTGCAGTTTTGGACAAAGCCCATCGATGAGTGTCAAGATGTGTCAATGTAGATGTTTTGCTACTGCAGCCTACAGTTATACATTCTTGGGTTGCTTACTGAATGTTTAAATAATATCATGATTTTTTTTTTTTAACATAGATTGAACCGGAGAAACTAAACCCTAAACCTCAGCATATTGCGTAGTTCCTTTTTTCTGCACTCCTAAGCGTGAAATTTACAGTTGTCCAAATGCAATTTGGGAGAACGTCTCTTTCATTTGTTGCTGTTTCATCTACCAGAAATAATTTTCATGAAAGAGTGTTGTCTAAACACAGCATCTGGAGATCAATGAGACGCAGAATAAGTGAGGACCTTTAGCTTCAACTAAATGAGGAAATGCAAACCAAATATGTGTCCCTCCCCAGGGCCCAGCCTTCTTCCCTGTTCTTTGAGCACTCCACGCAGTGTTCCTGAGAGGTCAGCAGGCCAGACACATATGCTTGCATGCAAGCACACACAAACCCTCCGTGTTCAGGGGTCATCAGCCAGACCAGTGCTAGAGGACAGAGCCTCCAGCGGGGGCTTACATCTGAAGAGCAGTGCCTCCCACGTTCAGCGCTGAATAAACAACACCCACTGTCTGGGACTTCCTGGGCTCTGAGCCATTCAAGTAACAGGTCCACCAGCCCTGACGTCGATTGTCTTGCTCACAAGATGGTGTGACTTCATCACGTCCCTTTAAAAACAGCTCTGTGTTTGTTATGGAGCGACAATCTCAAATAGACCTCTAAGCCCAATGCACTTGCAGAGACCTGAGAGGATTTGATTGGTATAAGTTGTATGATGATTGTTACACCTTTCCTTACAGAGGGCAAGGTAAAACAATTGCCAAACTGGTTACTCATGTCAACTTTCAGATCTCTACCAGTGTGTAGGGACAGAATACACAAAATGTACACAAAATACACAAAAAGTTTACATAACATAGTATACAACTGGGTGGTGAGCATATAAGATAATGAGAGTGAAAATACTGCATCAAAGCCGTATTTACACTATCACTATAGTGTATATAGACAGATGTATGGAGATGAGCAAAGTTTTTGTAGTGTGGTATAGGTGCAACTATATATTTGTATATAGTTACTATTTTGTATACCTACACCACAACATAGATACTAAAACCAAAGAGAGTTATTAAATTATCCAAAATATAGATCACATTTTTAAAAGAAATGAAGTTTGTTAGAAATTGCTTATTACAGACATGCACATATATACCGCTGAAAATACAGCTCAAACAGTGACAAAGTGGACCATCTTCAGATCACTTTGAAAAGACACTTCCTGTTTTTACTTTACTCAGAGCTATTTATACCACAGTCTCATAACTACTTGTGTAGGTCTGGCTGGAGTCAATACTAAAGTGATAGTGCTAAGAGGGTGATCAGTATAGCTGGGTAGCTACTTGGCAGCCTTGTTCAACAGTCTGATGTCTTGGGAGTAAAAGCATGAGTGTCAAGCTGACTCCCGGAGGGCCTTGTGTATGCTGGTTTTGTGTTTTTCCTTTCAATTTGTGCCCAACTGAGACCAATACCACCAGCTGAGGGGAGAGCCTAACTAATGAAGTCAATAGTTGATTGACCTCATTAATCAATCAAGCACAAGGTAAGAGCAAAAACCTGCAGACAATCGGCCCTCCATGGACCGGTTTGACACCTGCGCTGTGCATGGTCCTGTCGGTTACAGACTGACAATGTGGTAGTATAGGAAGTAGTCTACAGCTGTGCTGGTATAGGAAGTAGTCCATGGCTTGGTTGGCTCATGTCATTAACTATTTTTAGGTCCTTCCACTGAAGGACTTTGACCCGGGTGACGAACTCAGATTGATCTCTGAAGCACTTTCATGTCCTTTGTTGCAATAGCTTTAATTTGTATCACTTCTTTCTCAGAAGAATTTCCATAACTTAAATGACCATAGATGGTTATGGTGAACTCAAATAAATGTTGGGTATCAGAGTCCAAAATAGGCCACTTTCCTACAGACATAAGCTTTAGTAAATTTGCCATTTCTTTACAATATATAATTTATTCATTATTTTCAGTGAACTACTTTAACTTTAACCCAAAATATACATACAGTGTTTGTGTGTGTGTACATATATACTGTTTAGACATGCAAATTACATATATGTTGAAACAATATACAGTATATATGTTTCTATGACAATGTTATTAAAAATCATCTGATTGTAATTAAATGTCTCTACCTTTCTATTGAAATGTAAATAATTATAACCTAATTGGCACCCTCTCCATTTTTCCTTGTTTAAGGCACGAACCGGTCAATGGGTGCAGCTCCTGTTTTTGGTCTCTTGGCTCAAGCACCACCCATTCTGTTGTGTCCCCCTACACTGAGCTGCAGCAGCCCAGAATTGCAGAGCGTCTCAATCCCAAACACACCTCTCGCACAGTCCACTCTACCGATGCCTTGGAGATCCTCTAGCCAACCTTCACATTTAGGTTTGTCTTCTTTGTCCTGCTCCACACAAATAAAAAAAGCAGCAGTAGACACAGGGTCGTGTGAGGAAAAAGGGAGGAATCTTGAATTTCTAATGTAGGTTTCTCTCCATAAGAACATCTGCTGAACATCATTGAAGATATAGTTCGATCCTCTCTGCAGGCCCTGACACTTTTCAAGTACACACTATTGACTGAGCCTGAGAGGATTTTTTTCAAATCACTGACTGCAAGAGTTAATCTCTGACAGGGCACAGGTATAACAATATTAATGATTATTTAGATACAGACACTTCCATGTGGTTCAGGTGTTTGGTCTGGCTGTTCTTCTTTAAGGTTAGAATTAATGTTTCTGTCCAGAAAAACTCGCATTTCTTCAAATCAATTCAAGGTGCATTCTGCTTGTGTGGTATAAATCAATCTAAACAAATGCACGTTTAGACATAACTGAATCAAGTTTATGTAATGAATGCACCCAGAGAGAGATGGCTGGATCCAAGCACAGAACGCAGTATGTTTATTTAATAATCCAACAATATACAGTATGTAGGAACGGGCAGGTACGTAATGGAAGGGCAGACTGAAGGTCAGTAACACAGATATCAAATCAGACAGGAAGCAGAAGTACCAAAGGGGACAATTCAAAGACATGGTCAAGCAGGCAGGCACGGGTCAGGATCCCAGAACAATACTTACTAAACTATCTACGGCACAGAATAACTCTAATCAAACAGGCTTAGTAGGGTTGCAATATCACCAACAATTCCTCACAAGGACATGGTGTGAATGACCAGGCTATATAGTGTCTGCCAGAGGAAGAGGGAGAGCACAGATGAGTGGCATTTAGATAATTAGTATTCAGGTGATTGGGATCTGCTGTGAGAGGTGCGTTTATGGGATTGGGATCTGCTGTGAGGGGTGCATTCAGGGGATTGGGATCTGCTGTGAGGGGTGCGTTCAGGGGATTGGGATCTGCTGTGAGGGGTGCATTCAGGGGATTGGGATCTGCTGTGAGGGGTGCATTCAGGGGATTGGGATCTGCTATGAGGGGTGCGTTCAGGGGATTGGGATCTGCTGTGAGGGGTGCGTTTAGGGGATTGGGATCTGCTGTGAGGTGTGCATTCAGGGGATTAGGTGAATGAGGTGCTTTCACCTTCCTGGTGGGTAGGTCGAGGACGAGAGTTGGAGTCAGACCTTACAGTTTAATTTTATTACCAACATTTTGGTACAAGTACTCAACAAAGTACTGGTTCACATTGCAATGTAAGGAGTAGTTACATTCTCATTCTTGCAGCTGTGATACAGAATCCACATTCTTGTTCTACACTAGATGCAATCCCATTCATCATGGCAGGCATCAGTGATTAAGAAGTAAATATAGCCTAATTTGTCCAAGGCAAAAATAAATAATATTTTTTTTTTTTTTCTGACATCAAAAATCACTTGTTACATTTCAAATGCCATTACAAATTGAGATGTTCTGTTGCAGAGCTTCAGTGAGTGCTTGTTAATTCATCACATTGGAAATATCAATAGAAGAAGTTTAAAACATAGTAGTAAAATGTGTGCACGCGTGGATAACATGATTGGTGAAAGAATAGCCACTGTCAGTTTAACTTCAACACAGTCAATACAGCCGTTGAAATCAGGTTGGTTTATTGCTATAAGATTGTAGCATAGTTACAAGAAAAAGCAGAACGCAGGTGTGTTTATTTCTATCATATAATAGTGCCAAAAAGCTCTCTGCAGGTTCAAGAGGAGTGGATAACATGACCTTTGAGTTCGATTATTGTGTTAGATTCCAGTCTGCTTGGACCATAGAAAGAATGTTCTCTGCTTTGATCTGCTTTTCATCAAATCTAGATTATACGCCACATTTCAGCTACAAACAAGCAGTGCTGTCTTTAGGGTGAAGTGAGCCGTTACTCTGGTGTTCCCTTTGCCATTTGAAAGTCCTCACCTCTGCCTCTCTGACTCCCAAATTCCTTCTATAAGAAGGCCGGACGATAAGGACCACAAGAAATCTCCCAGACCTAAACGTATACAGAAACACACAAACACACGTCTCGTCCCAAATTCCTGCTCCGAGGCCCAGTGGATCCGGTAGGGGCAATAGAAAAGAGCCATGACCCGATGCTTCCCTCAGTAATTTAGTGCGACAGAGAGATTGGCCTGTGAAATACAAGCACGGCTTCTAAAACACAGGCATTAACATCTGATAACATCTGATGGCCAGTCAGCAGAGACATTCAACAGAACAGAAGCTGCTATTACAACGGGGAAGAAGGGTGCAGGGTAGGGGAGGAGGGAGAGAGGGAGGTTGGTGATTGGGCTCTGTTCCCCAACACAGAGCCCCAGGAAAGCAACACAGTTCCCCAACACAGAGCCCCAGGAAAGCAACACAGTTAGGCCCAACCACATCATAAAAAAGAAACATTTGTGACATACGGGAAAGTCCCAACCAAAGAACTGAGTAAATTGGAATTCTACCTTTCCCTAAACAGAGAACACAGTGGCAGAAAACCTGACCACTGTGACTGAGCCCAAATTAAGAGAAAACCTTGACTCTGTACAGTCAGGCCTTGCTATTGACAGAGGCCACCATTGGCAGACCAGGCCCTCAGGAGAAGACAGGGTATGTGCACACTGCCCACAAAATCAAGTGGGAGTCTCAACCACTCAAGACCGTCTTGGTCTGAGTCTCCAGGGTTTGGGTCTTGATCTGGGACTCCAGGGTTTGGGTCTTGGTCTGAGTCTCCAGGGTTTGGGTCTTGATCTGCGTCTCCAGGGTTTGGGTCTTGGTCTGGGTCTCCAGGGGTTGGGTCTTGTTCTGGGTCTCCAGGGTTTGGGTCTGAGTCTCCAGGGTTTGGGTCTTGGTCTGGGTCTCCCGGGTTGTGGTCTTGATCTGGGTCTCCAGGGTTTGGGTCTTGGTCTGGGTCTCCAGGGGTTGGGTTTGTTCTGGGTCTCCAGGGTTTGGGTCTGAGTCTCCAGGGTTTGGGTCTTGGTCTGGGTCTCCAGGGTTTGGGTCTTGGTCTGGGTCTCCAGGGTTGTGGTCTTGACTCCATCTCTGTTGTGCAATCAGAGCAGCAAAATCTGTGACATGTTTCTTTGTGCCCCACAGGGTAGCCAGTGGGGCACAAAGTCTTCATCCTTTTATTTTGTGTTTAGATTTTCTTTTTGCTTTTGTCATATACTATTTATTTTATAACAAACTGAAATATAAACACAACATGCAACAGTTTCAGAGATTTTACTGAGTTCCTTAATCCGTGAAGAGCACACATCCAGCGTAGCCATCGGAGGAGATGCCAAACTACAGTCAGGTCAAGTCCATGTTGAGGAAGACCAGCATGCAGGTTAGCTTCCCTGAGACAGTTCTTGATAGTTAGGCCAGAAACATTGAGAGGAATCTTTTGTGCTTATGGAAACTTTCAGGAATCTTTTATTTCTGCTCATGAAACATGGGACCAACTATTTCCACTGAGTTAATATTTCTGTCCAGTATATCTTTATTATATACAGTAGATTAAGAGAAGGAGAGAGAAAAAATGAAGGGATAAATCCTGTTCCATTTTCGCTATTGTTACACTTTTCTGTTGTACATGCACAGACATATGAGAGGCATTGTGCCAGCATTTGGCTGTGTTCCTCTGTCTCTGGCTGTGCTGACTGATTGACAGGCAGAGCATCAGTATAAATAACTTCACTTGTACATTCATTACCACCTCCAACTGGATTTCACTCCCTAGTCTCATCGCAGTCAACTATTACATCAAACACACAGCTAATGACAACCACAGCTAATGGCAAACCATTTCAAAGCTTCACCAAGTTTGACAGGCACTTCTGACACCTTCCTGTGAAGAGAAGGTGATGAGATCTGGAACCGTGAGTATCACTAGTCCACAAAACTTGACGTGTCAACATGCTCTGAAACGAAACGTAGAGGTGACAGGAGGTGTTAGAGCTAGCACCTTTCTTCGATAGACTTGTTGCCATCCATGTGTCATCTTTCCTGACATGGTATAGAATTGGGGAAGAAGAAAATAAAATCGCCTAACCACAGAATATTCTGGGATTTACACTCCTATTATCACCTTAGTGGCCATAACATCTTAAACTGTATGTACAGCTACAGCTTACAAAGTGTGTACTTTAAGACACTAGAGCTTGCATCTGTCAGATGTTTTTGTAGAATATTAAGAGACATGAATAACGTGGCACATCAATAGAGATGCGTTACAGAGGATAACGTTTAGTTGGGGTTGTGCAGGGAATGTGACAGTCATATACTGAGGGTAGTTAGTGATTGAAGACAAGCAGATAGGGGGATGAGAGTTCGGCCACAGGAACTGAAGAACCACTGCATATTGAACAACAGTCCAGGGAGAGAGCTGTTATGCCCCAGAATCTCACACTGTTTATGGAGCTGTTTATAACTCCATTCCACTCCAGTTGTACATTTTTCCTGCTTCCTGGGACTGTGTACACAACAAAGCTGTCTCATCCAGTCATATCCTAACCCTTCTCTCCTCCTCTCTCTCTACCAGCCATGTCCCAACATTGAATCTCTCTTCCTCTCCCCGTTAGCCATGTCCCAACCTTGAATCTCTCTTCCTCTCCCCGTTAGCCATGTCCCAACCTTGAATCTCTCTTCCTCTCCCCGTCAGCCATGCCCCAACGCTAAATCTCTCTTCTTCTCCCCGTCAGCCAAGCCCCAACCCTGAATCTCTCTTCCTCTCCCCGTCAGCCATGTCCCAACCCTGAATCTCTCTTCCTCTCCCCGTCAGCCATGCCCCAACCCTGAATCTCTCTTCCTCTCTCCCAGCCATGTCCCAACCCTGAATCTCTCTCCCAGCCTTGAATCACTCCTCACTCTCTCCCAGCCAATATGTCCCAACTGACTCTTTATCTCCAACATTCTTTTGGACTGGGCCTGGGCCAAACAGGAAGCAACAGAAGTCAGAGTTCATGTCTGGTGACCAACAGTGTCTGACTGTCCTCATCCCACGACTCACCCCCAAGTCCCAGCCCCTCCCACCACAAGCCCCCCACCCTCTCCCCTCACCAGCGCCATCCCAATTATACCCCCTTCAGTGTGAAGCCCAGAAAAATGGCCTCGTCTAGCCCCCGCTTCCCCACACCAGAGACACTTTGAAGAGCTAAAACCAACAGGGGTCCTAAGAACCACACCTCACTCACTACAGATTCTCTAGCCACACACCCCGATGGCGTCTAATAACCTCCCCAAACCAGGCATGAAATAGCCTGGCCTGGTCAAACATAGTGTGCTACACAGAAAGAAGTGTGCCATTTGGGATTAATGAGTGTAAAAAATACTGTATGGAGCAGAACAGAGCTGTTGAGGCCATCCAGACTGTCTTCTGCTGGAAAAGCCGTGCAGCCCCCAGGGATTCATCTGTCCTGGGTGGAGTTTGTAGCCATGAAAAGAGCTGAAAGAAGCACAACGTGTTTAGTACACACAGTATGAAGCCGCGGAAGTAAAACAGGGCCAATCGGATGTTTATAAAAACTTTATAACAATGCTGGACATTTATTGTATAGTCAGTTTTACTCAGATATGTGCCTTCAGAAACTCAAATGAACTCATTTCAAGTTGAGTTACACATGAAGATGTTGTAGCAGTTGTGCAAGCCAAATCTCTGGAAATGTGATGGGTTTTCTGAGAACAACATATCTGTAAATCCATTGCTGAATACATTGTACATCCGTGCACCTCTTAAAAACTGCAGAAACAGGTTAGAAACTTCTCCTCACACACACTTACTATGACCTGAGCTAGGTGAGGAACACCTTTGCTGTTATCCCAATCTGTACATTTGATGTGCTTTTAGTTAAGTATCCAGCAGGGCCTCTGATTTATTAGATGGTTCAATGCTTTAGTGCAACTATAAATAACCTCCCTGAATACTTTGGATCCATGGGTCTTGGTTCCCCTGCCAGAGGGACAGAGCAGCTTATCCAGGGATTCCCAGGTTGCATATTAATAGGCCGGAGAAAACATTGCTTCAGTAATGGAGGACATCTGTTTTTAAGAATCTAGTGTAACTTAAACTCAATAAGCACCAGAGCAAAGGCATCAACAACAGCATTCACTGAATATTCATTCTCACTCACTGAAAAATAAAAAATAAATGAAGCATGTGAGCAGATTCAATTTGTACTATTTCAATGGTCAAATATTTCAAAATACAGGTTAACAACTGTTTTACCTGTTTTCTTTTACTGTAACGTATTTTATTGAGTTGTTAACCATTCAATTAAATTCAGTGTTCGGAGGTCTTGTGAAAACAAGGTCTGGTATGGCACCAGCTGTGTGCTGGTTGTGGGGTGGTGTGTTTAAATACTATTGGAAACCTTTAAAAAACTTTGAGGGTTTGAGCTAGCCTGCCTACAGATGCACTGATAAAGTATCTTGCAGTTCTGTTAGTCTATTAACCCAGACATGCTCCAACAAGCACAGATAAAGTATCTCACTGCCAGAGCTGCTGACGAAGTTTATCATGTTGGATGGATATTTAGCAATGTAACAGGAAGCCAAGAGATAGGATGGCTTACGAAGGGTTCCTTCCTTTTAAAAGCCATGACAATAATATCTTCACAACCTACATGCACTGCTTTCAACCAGGTCCAATACATCAGCTGCCATGTTGGACACACTGTCACATCCTGTCATGACTCTCTCTACCACTTATTGTACCAATGTTTCTGATGTTATGTTGGGGAGATTTAAAAGAATGGGCTACTTATTACTTTGGCTTTGTGCTCATTTCATGGGGCGGCCCCAGGCCTGTGAGTGTTCCTATAATTTAAACCTGTGGGCTGTGTTTCTCAAGAAAGGGAATATGAAGTACAGTGCTGATATATCCATAATGATTTAGAATGGAAGTGGTCTGAGAACTGGTGTCCTCTGATGTCTGCTGTGGCTCAAACAGATGACTGTTAGATGTAGATCTAACAAGCCTTCACTTAGACACACCCCCATCTCTCTTTATCTCTCTTTCCTTCCCTCTCCATCTGTTTTATGTAGGAATGAAAGCAATGCTATAATAGAATATAGATTTGAGAAAAGATGCATAAAAGCTATATTTTCATGTATTTTTAATTAAGTATACAGCAGAAATTAAGCTGTCTTTGATGCACACACATTTCAAGAAGTCTAAGAGGAATACTGAATAATTATTTCAAGGAGCACATCACATCTTGTTTTTACGGCCTCAATGCAAGGCAGGCAGAATGTGGCCACCAGTCTGAACAGTGACTGGGAACACAGAACCAGTATGGATTCCGTGCTGTGTTCCAACTAACACATTATTTTCATTTGGCCAGGGCCCATTCACACTATATAGGGAATAGAGCACCTTTTGTGAAGCACATAGTGTTTTGTGATATACCAGTTTACGACGTACAAGTCCATTGTTTTCAGCTGAGGTACCCCAGCTGTGAGTTTGTACAGGACCAATTAGTGAAGGCTGATTCGCTCCCCAAGCACCACACAACCCCCTTTCCTCGCCATCCTACCTTCCTCCCTCACGCCACCCACTCATCCCATCCTAGTTGATGAATTACATGCTGTACAAGTCCTTTTCTCATACCACTCTTTTAAATTAGGCCTCTTCTCTTAATTTAAGCAGAGTTGGATGAAACTAACTTTACTGTTTTAGCTTACTCATCTATCTGGCACAGAGACGCTCATTAATAAAGAGGTAGAAGCGTGCCCTCGATGCATGCCCTTGTTCAACTAAACAAACACATCGTACCTGACATCACCCAGCTTGTTCTGTATCGTAGCAAACAGGAGACCAATGCTGAGTATGACAGCATGAGGAAGCTAACGTTTGGGGTCTCGTGTTTGAGCATAATGATTTATGAGGTTTGGCTACAAACCCTCGCAGGGGTATTACATACTACATTTGGATTATTGTTCCGTCGGTCAAGTCGACGACGCTCTGAGAGCGCTGTGGTTACTACATGCTCGCATTGTTTTGTTCCGTCCCTCCGGTGAAGACCAGACAGTGTAATAAAGTGTTGTTGTCATTACTGCCGGTATCTGCATCTTTCCAGCTTATCGCTGAAGCTAAGGGCAGAGGTTTTCAGACCTAATTTCCCTCTATAGGGGAATCCTTTGTAACATTGGTTACTGCCGCTCTTCTACACCCTTTAAGTCCTATTTTATTTGTATTATCTGCAGTATAAAGCAGTTTGGTCCCCACCTCTTCTCACTGGCTTAGTTAATGCAGCATAATCCACCACATTTCTGGTTGCCTTTGTCATTCCTGGCTGTGCTCATTTGAATGATGTAAATGTTAAGTGAATCTGTCCTGCTGGGGTTGCCTGTGGCCTCGTATGGGGAAGGATCATACCCGGCCATGAATGTTCTCCCTGAGCTTGTTTGGATGCCCATTAGATGCAGTCAGTCTAAGGACAGAAACATAAAATAACCCAAGGTTTTCACCAGCTAAAATCCTTAGTTGAAATCATAACAAAGGTGTTACCCCCAACTCTTAAATTATGCTTGTGATTGTGTACGGAGAATTGGAAGCACTCTAAAATTCGTAGACAGAGCTATAGATGCACCATCCATGGGGTCAACATTATAAATGTATACATGTTTGTGTATATGTACATTGTTGAAAAATATTGCAGCAAAACAAGCTGATATTTAATCCAATACTATCCGGGTTTGGAGGGTGAGTGATCGAATAGGGTTGCCTTGTCGAATGGTTGCGCTCTAGCGATGTCATCCGAGTCTAATATATATAACTGAACCTACAGATTGTACTGGAAATGAGTAAGGCCCTTGAGTAGGTGGACTTGGAAAACTTTTCACGGCGCAATAATATTTGCATCTTCAGAGTTCTAGCTAACTCAGAAAGGGGACAGATATGTTTGTTGAGAAAATGTTGAGGGAAATCTTGGAAACTGAGCCGGATATATCTCTTGTCAAAGAAGGCCCACACAGAACTGTTACGAAAGAGAAAGGACTACAATGGGATCAAGAAGGTGTTAACATTGCATACTCACTATTATTCCCTGCAAAACTGCTGTCAACCATGAGATCAAGATTCACGTTTTTAACTCTGTGCCGGAAGCCAAATCGTTTCTACGTTCTGTTGGGATGACGTCGCCTTCCAGAACCGTAGACAGCGACCAAGTAAATCTGATGGATATGAGGCAAACTGTTTGGCGTAGAAAGAGTGAGAGAAAGAAGGACTCCAAACAGAAGTTGTTTAAACCTAACGCGGGACAGTTTTCAGTACTTTCAGAGATACGAAAGTACTGTAAGTTGCCTGGATTTCTATTAATAAGCTGGAACATTCTGTCCGGATTGAATTAGGCCTATTTAAACTCATGTGTTTTCTTTTAAATGTAAGGCCTGTTGACAACATGAGCCTTGAACTAGCGGTTTGGAATTATTGGTTAAGACAACGACTGGTTTACATGTATTTTTCAGTGTTTACATGGGGTTACATTTCCTTGCTCTGTAGGAAAGTATGCTTATGGGCTAACATGGTTTCGGCATGCATATTCATTTTTATGCCATTATTCAGTTTTTCATTATGCTGTTTGAATTGGACAGACATTTAATAGGACATTCTCTCAGGTATAAGCTGCGTGTATAAGGGATAATATACGCTGCAGTACTTATTGCATCCCAGAGTCAACTGGTGTTTTGTAGGTACTATTTAATGAAGCTGTCAGTTGAGGACCTGTGAGGCGATTGTTTCTCAAACTAGACACTGTAATGTATTTGTCCTCTTGCTTAGTTGTGCACCGGGGCCTCCCACGCCTCTTTTTATTCTGGTTAGAGCTAGTTTGTGCTGTTCTGTGAAGGGAATACAACACAGTATTGTATCTTCAGTTTCTTGGCAATTTCTTGTAATAGCCTTCATTTCTCAGAACAAGAATAGACTGATGAGTTTCAGAAGAAAGTTCTTTGTTTCTGGCCATTTTGAGCCTGTAATCAAACCCACTGATGCTGAAGATACTGAACTAGTCTAAAGAAGGCTAGTTATTTTGCTTGTTTAATCAGCACAACAGTTTTCAGCAGTGCTAGCATAATCGCAAAAGGGTTTCCGAATGATCAATTAGCCTTTTAAAATGATACACTTGGATTAGCAAACACAACGTGTCATTGGAACACAGGAGTGATGTTTGATGATAATGGGCCTCTGTACACCTATGTAGATATTCCATTGAAAATCAGCTGTTTTCAGCTACAATAGTCATTTACAACATTAACAATGTCTACACTGTATTTCTGAACAATTTGATGTTAATTTAATGGACAAAAAACTAGCTTTTCTATCGAAAACAAGGACATTTCTAAGTGACCTCGAACTTTTGAACGGTAGTGTATATTTACGTGGATTGTTTTAAACAATATGTTGACTGACATGTACAATAATCATGTCCGCACTATAGCTGCAATGGAAATGGAGTTTAAGAAGGAATTCATACGGGTGGTACTGGCAACCGGTTCTCTCATTTCCTTCACTATTGTTCTTGGTTCCACTCCACTTAACATTCTTATCATTCTCGGTGCATACAGGGTTTTTTCATTGTATACATTTTTTTTTCATGATGGAGGACAGCCCTGGATTAAAATTCTGTTTCAATTTCATTTTGTGACACAAATCAACAACGAGTAGAAGGCAGAAAGCTTTTGTAAATTTTTTTCAAATTATATTTATTACGCACATATGCAAAAATACATACAGGTAGGAACAGATCAGCCTAGGGTACAAAATGTCCAAATCAAGAGGCTATATTGCGAAAAATGTCCTCAGTGTCATCACAGCTGTCAAAACCTGAAGGATGCTTTGATGGAAAATAAATCAAGAGATTGTAATACATCAAAGTTACATTTTCTGCATGACAGTTTAAACGTTCCTTCTGAGGAAAATATGCTCTCTTTGAATACTCATAGAATTATAGTCCTCGGTCAGAACAAATCAAATCTTGCTTGGTGAGTTAAAAATAAAGTTAACTTTCATAGTCTTAGAATCCTTTTTCAAACATCAATCTGATTTTCTGTTTTAAGTGATGTTTTTCTGTGTTAAGTGATTGACTCAGTGAGTCAAACGTTCCTCTGGAATTGAAAAAAAACCCTAAACAATACAGTCTATAATAAAATGATCAGTTAAATACTGATCATTTCAATGAACAGTGTCATCTTTAACAGAAAACATATGATAATAAGAAGCTTTGTCATGGAAGTTTATTTCTATTATCTAAGGCTGACTAACTGGAGATGATATCCCAGTTTTACCCAAGGCTGACTAACTGACTAAGCCATCCGTTTTATGTTGTTAAATCCCCTGAGTTTTTATTTATGTGAGAGGATAGAAGAGTATACATTTGAAATGGCACCACTGTCCCTTTAGTGCACTACAAAGGGAATTGGGTGCCATTTGGGAGGCCAACAGAGAACACTGCCTGCTGTCCAAAGCACATTGTTCTCTTTAGTAGGAAACAGAATGGTCACACATTGTGACCTTATGTGGATGTGTGGGGGAGTGTAGACAAACCCTCTTCCTGTGCTTCCCTGTCTGTGTGAATGGTCTCAGAGTTTCACACACATCAGGTCTGGTCAGATACACACAAACACACAGGGGGACACACAAACAGACACACGCGGACCCAAATGGACACGTACATGCAGACACGCCCATTCAGCTGTGAGCTCTATGGAGGCTGATCAGCATGGTCATAGGGGTGATCTCACTCAGAGTAAATATGACAGACAACTCCCTGGTGACCTGTTCCTGGTTAGGCAGCTCTACACGTGGGTTTGGCTTTCCCTCGTTTCGAGTACTCCTGATTAGGAAGAACAAGGGACAAGGGGTCTGTATTCAGTATTCAGCAGATGAGGAGTTGGAATGTAGACTCAGTGTGGTAGTAACCTGAGTATCTCTGCTTCAGTTCAAACCTGGTCATGCTAAATGCCTTTGCAACACAGTCTTCATAACACAGCCTTCTGTTCTACTTCAAATAGGAAATTCTTGACCTTGTGTTTGAAAAAAAACTTTTCTTCTGAACATTAATCTCACTGTTCTCTTTAAACTAGAAGACAGTTACTGGGACAGAAGTTTACAAACATGACATATTGTGAGAATTCTTGCATATTTTACGTGTCTTCCTGCTTATGTCTTCCAGAAACATGCTCCCTATTTTCTTACCTCATCTTTTAGAAGTAACAGAAAGAGACACTGGATTCAGTCAAGCCACAGACAGGGGGCCGAAATGTAAAAACAACCTCAAACAGAACAGTGTAGGAATCGTAATAAACCCTTTTAAAGGTGGAATCTCCAGACAAAAGCACTGACAGTATTGACTGGCTTTACCCAGAAGAGGCAATGCTAGCAGTCCTAGAAGAGTAGAAAAATGCTACTTCTCCAACTGTCCTTTTTTAATTTCAACAGTACTATAAACTCTACCAATTACAAGGCAAGTGGATCTGATCCAAATCACACATTAAAATTCAACAAGAAATTGTTAATTGATCCAAAATTCAACAATTTGCCATGACCATCTTTGTCTCTAAAACTTTAGTCAATTAATATTTTTGGAGAAATAGGGTAATATATCATACTTTTTTTTTTTACTTTTCATTGATTACCTTGAATTATCAGTAACACATATTTCAATTTTAAAGATGACTATGTATGAATAAAGGTTTGCTGAAATGCCAGAATTCTGTCCTTCCTTCAACCCAGTGTCACTTTAATGACTTGAATCCAATCAATCCAAATATTTCTACAAGTCTCACTATCATGTTAAAACCCTAGTTATCTTTCAGTTACCCAAATAGGTTGGGGAGACTGTTGAGACCTTTAGCTGTGCTGTATCAGAGCAGAGAGGCCAACTGTATAACATGTGAGTCAGTGCCAAAGCAACATCACCTAGTGTAATAAACCCTATTCAGCTTTCTAGTCAGACGTCCCTGCAGATCTGAGTGTAACACAGAGCTGGTTTGTACAGTATTGAGTAATGCAGAAACACACACATGTTCAGTTTATTACTCCTGCCTTGTTTTGAATGTTATAAAACACACAGTTGAATATTCAGTATTTTGCACAGTTTAGTGTTTATATTGTAGACGTTTCAGCCCTTCTCGTTCACATTAGGATTGTCATGTTGATATGGAGGCTTAAACCACACAAAGATAGAGCTTTCTTAACATGTGTCATGACTACAGCAGGACTTAGTCTGACTATGCCAGGAATGAGTTTCACTTAGACTGGAAATAGTGCAACTCTGACAGGACTTCAATGTAAAAAAACAAATTAATGATACAGCAGTTCATTATAGACAAAGCAGAATTGGAAAATGTATTTAAATAGTTAGGCTATGGTCTATTTTTAAGTACTTGTGTGCTGGGAACTTTACTAGTATTTATTTTGTTTTTGT
>JACXGI010008276.1:0-18412 GCA_016801175.1 Esox masquinongy
CTTCCTGCTGCTGACCAACTTTATGGAGATGCAGATTTCATTTTCCAACAGGACTTGGCACCTGCACACAGTGCCAAAGCTACCAGTACCTGGTTTAAGGACCATGGTATCCCTGTTCTTAATTGGCCAGCAAACTCGCCTGACCTTAACCCTATAGAAAATCTATGGGGTATTGTGAAGAGGAAGATGCGATGCGCCAAACCCAACAATGCAGAAGAGCTGAAGGCCACTATCAGAGCAACCTGGGCTCGCATAACACCTGAGCAGTGCCACAGACTGATCAACCCCATGCCACGCCACATTGCTGCAGTAATTCAGGCAAAAGGAGCCCCAACTAAATATTGAGTGCTGTACATGCTCATACTTTTCATGTTCATACTTTTCAGTTGGCCAACATTTCTAAAAATCCTTTTTTTGTATTGGTCTTAAGTAATATTCTAATTTTCGGAGATACTGAATTTGGGATTTTCATTAGTTGTCAGTTTTAACCTTTTTTTGACCAGAACCTGTATACTGAACTAATGAATAAGAGACAACAGGTGCGTCCTTGAGGTGCACCGCTGCCATCAAACTCCGACTGGTGGTTAGTACACCGGCGAGGTGGAGCACCGGATAGGAAGAGGAGCTGTGGTGCCAGGCGGAGCAGACGTTACAGATTGCAGTAGTTGAGCCTTTTACCAAAGATTTGTATAAACTAATTGTAGAAACTGTTCAATTTGTTATTTAATAATAGAGAAATTACTTCAATTTTGGTTAATTACTCAGCGCTACTGTAAACACACTGTCTTTTACATACCTGGTGAAAATATACCATCGCCCTCTCCTGAGGGCCAGCCAATCATCTCTCTCATCTTCTTTAGAGTCAGCTGCTCCATCAGGACAAACACTGGAGCGATCTCATAGGTGAACCTGCCAATAAATATGTTAATTGATTAATCAATTAATCCATACATACATAAATGCATTATTTAGTCACAAGTGAAAGTCTACAAACATGTTTTAGACATCACTCTCTCTACTTAATTTTATTGTTTTTTTGGAAGGCTTTTATTGACTGTGGGAATCAGAGGAAGACAGTCGAAGTGGAGACACGGAACTGAAGGGCTGATACGGGCATTGACCCTGGACCCCAGGGGAAACTATTCATATGACCATACAAAAGAATGCACTGCGGCCTTAAAAGGTATTGGCATTATGTTGTTTTCTACTTATTTCAACATACTCCACATATTCAGAGTAAAAGAGAACATTTTTCAATACTAGAAAAGGACATTCGCAGAAGAAAATGTGGTGTGCTTGCTTGTCTGCAAGTATTTATTGTCGTAAAAGTAGTAGTAGAGATGACATTAGCAATGATAGTTCTAGTAAGGGTATTAAAGGTTTTCACAGTCAATGTGTCAGTGATAGTGATTTATTTTGGGTGGTAAGTTGGAATGAACAGTTACAGTGGGTTACTAGGCTATAGCTGCACTAAAGTAAGAACCGTAGCAAAAAGCTGTGTTTAAGCATTTTGTCAGTCTGCACATGTCAATGTTGGATTTGTAGTTGTAGCTGAAATGGATCAAACAGCAGGGGTGAATCCACTATTCTCCTTCCTCATTTCATACTTATCTGAATCCTAGCAACCTCTCCAGTTCTGATGACAAGCATACCTGTAAAATAATGCTGCCACCACTATCCTGTAAAATGCAAAAGCTTCAACAACACTGCATTTACTCCAAACTACTGGCCTATATGAAACACTTCAAAGAAAAAAGCATGTGTTTTCAACAAATACAGCATGGCAAATAAATTAACTGGCGGCAGCATCAACTTACAGATATGCTTGGCATTGGAAAGGGACTGATGACTATGTCAGGTTTAAAAGATTCAAAGTTAGCCAAGTCGAGGTAAAATATTTTAAAGGGCAAAACCAGCCTCACTAACCCTAAAAACGTAATACTGGGATAAAGTTAGTTTATTTAGCAAATCAATAACTAAATGTAATGCCAAAGACATCCAGAAATGCCTTTCCAAAAAGTTTTGAATGTTTCATAGTGGCCTAGTCTCAGTTGATGTCTATGATTCATAACCTAGTTCACTAAACTGTATGATTCCCTAAAAGGTAGATTCACAGTTGCAGTGTCTGCAAAATGTGCTTCCATTAAGCATTAACTCTGGATATGAAAATATCTTCACTATCATTTTAATTTTCATTCCCCTTTTTACACCCTTTCCTTTCTCAAATTGTATCATGTCCAATTGTAAGGGCCTGTGTCATTGCAACAACTCAAAACGGGAGAGTTGAGGATTGTGACAAGCCTCTCTCCTGGTCAACTGCGCTACTCCATTCTGCTTTTTTCCACACCAATCATTCCACCATGAATTAATTTCGGTCAAGACATGTTATATTAACACTTTTTACGTCCTCAGGCCCACGAGCTTCCTGAACAAATTCCTTTGACAAATTGACAACAGGAAATACCTGCCAACAGTGCCTCCCCCTCCCTGAACAACTCTGGCCCACTTGTATCATCCATGGGACTACCAAGGCACAGTCAAGTCTGAACCAAAACTATCATGGACGGCTTGGTGCCCCAAGAGCCTGAGGACGCTGCACCACTTGAGGGATACAGATATTTTTTTATTAATTTGTTTGTTGACTTTGAAAATGTAACATATGTTGTGTAGATTTGTAGGGGAAGAAAACCGATTCAGTTCCATTTGATATTTTACAAAGTTCAGCGTGTATAAATGTCTCCTAGCCAATGAATTCTACCAATTAACTCAAAACAACACACATTTATTTGATATTTCCAACATTTCGCTCAAAAAATATTTATGTCACATACACCTTTGACTCCTATGCACACGCTATCTAAGAACAAAATGTAAATATATTCAATGATTTTTTTGCATGGCTAAGCTGAGCTAAGGACTCTAGATTGGGAACCCTATGGACTCAATGTTCCATTAAATTAGCCTAACACACATGCATACATGCACACACAGTTCTGCTGACTGAGACTTGAACTAATTAAAATCTGTCTGGTATGAGATAGAGAGAAGACATTCATATTCAAATCCCTTTAAAGTATCCGTCAGTGTTTAATTAAAGCACACAAAACTCTGATAGCAATCTGTCAATTCTGTCCATCTGAACAGAGCCTTTTGATTTGACTGGCTGAAGGGGGGGACTTGTGTTGGTGAGAGATAAGAAGGCTTCAGACCCAAATCTATTTCCTGCTTCAGAGAGTGAAGAGAGAGAATGAGAGAGAAGAGAATGAATGAGAGAGGAGAGAGGGAGCACATGTGGAACCAGTGCAATGGAGGGAAGACAACACAAAGATGAAGTCAAAGTAAGAGAGAGGAGATGGACAGGCTTTTGTTTACATCTCTATTTTGTTTACATCTCTATTAGATTTTGTGATTTCCTTATTTCAAAAAGAGAGGGAAAAATCTCTGGATGACTGAAATGATCAGTGGCGTTTGGAAACAATTCTGGGTTGGGTTGTGTATTTGCGTGGGGTTTTTTGACCCTAAGGCTATGTCCCTCTGATGTCTGACCTCCACACATCCCTCATCTCCCTCCCCGTTTCTCTCACCACTCCCCTTCCTGCTAATGTCTAACAAGACCATTTCCAAAACACACACACACACACAGTCCCCCTTCTATCCTTCAAAGCTCTCCGGCTCCTCTCATATGCTTACTGGGAAAGAAGCCTTGATAGATAAAGACATACACACAGGGATAGGGAGGACGAGACAAGAACAGAAATGAGAAACAAATTAGGAGTTGAGGCAAAGAGCATAATAGGAGAAAAGAGAAACAAGGAAGAAAGGAAGAAAGGAAGGAAGGAGAGAGAGAGAGAAAGGGAGAAAAAATAATAGGGAAAAATGAGAGGTAACTCTCAGTAGCAATACTATCCTTCATGTGCAGTTATTCTGGCTGAAGCAGTCACCCTGGGGAGAGTTTGATTAGAGCATTAGGTGCCAGTCAACACGCCAGCTCAGATTGTGACTGATGGGGCCTAATTACACCACACACACATAGAAAGAGTGAGACTGATTCAGAAGAATATATTTTGTTCTTTTACAGTAGCTATTACATACTAGGGCTTAATGACAAGAAAAACAAGCTGTATTTTGTAACCATACCACAAAATGTGACTGTTTAAACATTAGATCTACCGTCACTACAAGAAGGGTACCAGCTTATATAAAGAAAACAGAATCTTTTTACTGAACTACTGAATTTGGCAGAACTACTGAATTTGTCAGAGAACAAAGGAAAATATTTTTTTGAAATGATTCTCCTTTCTCCTTGTCTTGGGGAATAATGACTATAATGGCGATCATTATCGCAATCACAGCCAATCATTGGTCTTTTCAGGGTGAAAATTGCCCTTCAGTCACCTGCCTGCTGGTCCCATAGGGCAGCCCCTAAATGCCCTAATTATAATCATCAAGGGCACTCTCTCCAACCGAGACCCCCTAAGTGACTATGAGCAGCATTGTGTCAGCTATGTGTATGTGTGTGTGTGTTTGTGTGCACGTGCGAGAGAGAATCAGTCTGTATCCACAGGGACAATAAAGCCGGAATGAGTCCTCCACAGGGAGCCAGGGCAGTCAGTCACTGAGTGTGACAGGGTTTTCAGTGCCGCCGGGCGGCCATTGTGTGTCGGTGTGGGGCCCAGCTGGGCTATCTGCTGAGACCAGCTCACAATGAGCCTGCAGTCAATGGGGCGTTAACACTATCTGCTGAATCTGGGGCAGGCTGAACTGGTGTGCCTGTGTAAAGTGTGTATGTATGTGACTGTGTGTGTGCAAGTTGTTTGTCACACTTTAGTGTCCCTCTGTCTCACTCTCAGGGCATGGTTCCAAGGCTTCACCAGCGAGATGGATTTTTCTTAGCAGAATTACTGCCTAAGCTAATGTTTAAGAAAGACGTCAAGCATAGCTCCTGTTTAATCTTGTTCTGGTCTTCTTCTGTGTCTGTCTCATAGTCCCTGTCTTCCAGTCTGTGTTGGTGTCTCGTATTCCATGTCTTGTAGTCTATGTCTTTGTCTTATAGTCCCTGTCTTGTAGTCTGTGTCTCGTAGTCCATGTCTCCTAGTCTCTGTCTTTGTTTTATAGTCCATGTCTTGTAGTCTCTGTCTCATAGTCCCTGTCTTGTAGTCTTTGTCTTTGTTTTATAGACTCTGTCTTGTAGTTAGTTTCTGTCTCATAGTCCCTGTCTTGTAGTCTGTGTCTGTCTCATAGTCCCTGTCTTCTAGTCTGTGTTGGTGTCTCGTAGTCCATGTCTTGTAATCTGTGTCTTTGTTTTATAGCCCCTGTCTTGTAGTCTGTGTCTGTCTCATAGTCCCTGTCTTGTAGTCTGTGTCTGTCTCATAGTCCCTGTCTTCTAGTCTGTGTTGGTGTCTCATAGTACCTGTCTTGTAGTCTATGTCTTTGTCTTATAGTCCCTGTCTTGTAGTCTGTCTCATAGTCCCAGTCCTGTAGGCTATGTCTTTGTCTTATAGTCCCTGTCTGGTAGTCTGTCTCATAGTCCCAGTCCTGTAGTCTGTGTCTTGTTGTTCTAGTCTTATAGACCCTGTTTTGTAGTCTTTGTCTTTTATTCTGTGTTTTGTAGTTCCTGTCTTGTAATCCTTGTCTAGTATTCTCATAATCCCGTCCTGTGACCCGTATCCTGTGCTGTTTAGCTCGGCAGGACTCGGCATGCCCTCTGTCAGATGGCCACCATGTAACACCAAGCTCTGATCAATATGCAATCTAACCAGCCCATAGGGTGTGTTTGAGTGTGCTATTGGAGATACAGTACTTAGGCCTGGTGTTCAATAAGTTTGGAACAGTTTTTACCTCAGCCAGGTCAAAAGAAAACATCATATAAACATATTAGTCATAATTTAACCCCTTTAGTATTGTTAGGGCTGACGGGAGACACTCCAGGAGAAGCAATTATTTCATTTAATTTTATGCTACATATGGAAATACTGTCAATAACAACCCACTGGGGTTTACCTGCCAAATGTCGATGTCACAGAATTTTTCTCAGTTACATACAACCATCCTAAAACATTAGCCAGCCACACACACACACACACACACACACACACACACACACACACACACACACATAGCACGACTCACATGTTAGTGTTAGCTGTTGAGGTGAGCCATTCCCCAGCCAGTCCAATGATGTCCAGGCCAGTAGATAGCTGGTTGAAGAAGCGTGGATGACCTTGGACACATAGACCACGATAAGAGAGGCTATCTCATTGGGATTTCCTTGATTAATAAATCAAATGCATGAAACAGCTGGGGGTTCTGAGGAGAGGTTTGAGAACCACTTTTTTAGCAGGCTACATGACATACAGTGGCTTGGTGTTCATTATTGTTGTTGGTGAATTTATTTCAAACATAAAAGTCAAGATCTGAGAGAATCAAGGCTAGAGGAAGTAAGACTAGGTCATAATCTAAATGGTTGTCATGAAATCTTTTTCAATGGGTAAGTTCTGTGTCCCCAACACCATCTCTCTGCACCTTCAAGGCATTTGTGCAGCCTGGATCTCAGTAGGAATACAAAAAATAGTAAATGTTGGGGTTAAAAAAACACTAAGTGGTTTGTTTTCATAACAGGAAAGAAGACACATGCTGTTTCAGCCACATGATAGAGAAAACATTGTTTTATAAAGTTATATAATCCTAACAGGAATATATTAATCTGTTTTCATGTATTTATTATTTTATATTATTAACTCTAAATTGTAACCCACTGAGCAAAAGATTATTAAAAAGACAATCTTCCTGTCTGAAAAGATGTGGAATAGACGTCGAAAAGACGTCTTTCAAATTATTGTGCTAAGTGGGAACTCTCCATAAAAATCTGCCTTTAAGGGGAAACCTGATGTTTCAGGCTTATTTGCATTGTAACATAAGTTCTTGTCTTCATTTTTACAGTTGGTTGCAAAAGTGATGTTTTTGTATCTTTTAGCTGTGTTCTTTGCCCTGTAATGTTCAGCTTGGCCACGCTGACATAGAGGCATCCTTCAAAGGTGCTCCATTCTAATCAAGATCTGAGTTTTCAATCCCTTCTGAATGTGCTGGGTGATACCGCCATAAGGTTTATTATAAGGTTATTATATGCAGCACCCATATTTGGCCGTGGGAGTTAGAGACCTATAGTTGCAAGCAAGCATGTTAAAACTTAAAAAATATCTCAATAATAACAATATAAATCTCTGAAAAATTGCCAAATCTAGTGAAAAAGTAACTTTGCAACACTGAATTAGCCTATGCATGGGGCATTAACTGATTCTTTTAAACAGTCTTATTTTTTTCACTGAGATTTCAGCCACAGAAATTGGGTGTAAAGCTGGAGCACTCAAAACAGTTAATGCCTCAAAGCTTTTCCTAATATAAAGGGGAGGGGCAAAGACTGAAATTGGGTGGACTTACCCTTTTAAAACCTAGTTCAGGACTTAAAAAGAGTTCAGGACAGAAAATTAACAAGGTGTCCTGAAAGAGAGGCTTGGGAACCACTGCCATAGACAACTGATTGACTAAATTAGTATCATATTCACTGAAACCCGGAAAAACTAAAGCTAAGACAATTCCCTTCAGTATCATGGACACCGCGCGTCTTGCGACAGTGGAAAACATGAAAATTAATTGCAATGTTAATTGACGAAAACTCATAGTCTACATTATGCTCGATTTTTTTTCTTTTTTATGTTAACTTCATGTGTGTAAATGATCAACGAATAAAGGTCGTTAGGAAGTAATCCCATGGGACAGTTTAACAGTTGTGGTCTCTAACGGCTAGTAAAACACACGCAGGATTACATTATCCCCGCCGGCAGTATTAGTTTTATAAGATGAGGTTGTCAACAGAATCACCAGGGATACAATAACCCTTCATTATGATTGGTTGTAACCTATCGAGGGCAGAGCTTAAATGGTTTTGTGTAGCTTTCTATTTTGCTTGTATGTAGTGAACATGAGCAGATGACTGACTACGATAACGGTTGTATTAGTCCTGTATAAGTTCTGAACACGTTTGTGAATACCGGCTCAAATATTCATATCTAATACAACAGAACGGTAAATTAAGCACTTTACAATATGTGAATATTTGTCTATATTCATTAAATATGCTGATCGAGATTCAAATAACCAAACCCTTTCAGCCTCGAGCAATTAAAGTTATTTTGGATTAGAAGGCAATTTACGAAGGACAAAAAAACAAATGTCAATACACTTTTAGTGTGCCTGGCTTGAGGACAGATGCTTTTACAAGAAATACAAAGAATAAAGAAGTAATGCACACCCAAACAGTTTCGTGGTCTATGTAGGCCTACCTGTTCGAACGCCGTACTTGAGCGTGTCCCTGCAGTCCACCAGGATTTGCTCAAGGGACTCAGGCTGGTCAGATAGCTCGAGGTTGAAGCCCTCCATGCCCTCCAGTAGCTGGTGCGGATGGTGGAAGTCAAGGACCTTGGTGGAACGGTCAAACGTCTTCCTGATATAGTTGGTAAGGATGTCCACAAGTTCCAACAAGAACTGAATAGTAGCATCCTCTCCATTTTTGGCCGGAAGTAAGTCTAGAATAATTACAAAAGCGCTTCAACACCAAACCCAAATCGATTGTAGGCCTAGACGGTCTTTTACAGAAGTCGTTAATAAGCAAACTAGGACATACCGTACATTATACGCCTTCTACTGTTCACTGGGTTAAATCACTAGAAAATGTAACGATTAAAATAATTAAAACGTCAGGGGATCGTCTGGTGAATAAAAAAAATCGTTATTTCACCTCTCGCGAACATGTTGGAGAAATCGGTCTCTGTGCGGCGAAAGCGCACATCCCGGTCACTGTTTTCACAGGTGAAAAGGTTCTTCTGGCGTTCTGAAAGTGGACCAGAAAGTCGGCCTTCCTCCCCAAGACTGTTGTTCTTCTGCAGGAACCCTAGGGTGTAACACGGGGAGGAACGAGAGGGGGAACACGCTCGGTTACCACTACCCAACATCGCAAGATAATGACGTGGTAATAACTTTTATTTAGACCAGAGTTCAATCTAGACTTGTTATCCCCTACTTGTGCTATACGCAATACACGTCTTTGTAGTGTCCTTTCCCAGACAGCTCTTATAAAATCGGGTGGTGATGTTCATACAGTGTGGGGGATAGGGATCAATTTATAGACGAGGGTAGCCTGTGTGCGTTTTGGTTTGTGTGTGCGCTTATGTGTGTTTGTGTGAGCTTGCGTGCGTGCATTGCCCTACTCTGCAGTAACATCAACCCATAATGCGACAGCGAGAAAAATGCCCGCCTATCGCCCGGACTGCTCATGCTTGAGTGGTGGTGAAGGAGGGGTGGCATTATGGGAATAGGGTTAATGATGGATGCGAAATATTTACGGGCTCTGTATAGGCTAGTCTATTTTTAATTATAGTCGGTGTCTATTAATAACCCATTGATTTATAATAATAATAATAATAATAATAGTGGAATTTAAAATGTATTTCCACATCATGCGTCAGTAAATTATATCAGAATGTAAGATAAAAAAATAAGCAATATAAAAAAAACTGAGAGCTGACTCTCAAATCCTGGCTCTTTTTGAGTCTAAAGACATCCTTTCATTTAAATTAATTCCGCTAATCTTGGTTGACACATTAGGCACTGATTATCTCAAGAGAGCCACGGCAAACTGCGGCTTCGTTGTCGTTAATCTTACCGCTTCATCCGGAAGAGGCGTCTCTACCAATAAGAGCTGACGAATATTATGACCTGTAAATCCACACTGATATAGGTTAGGCCAATACCTAATAAGTCTACTCGACACCATTTTATAATGGCCGTTGCTACATCATTCTGTTTTTTCCTCCTCACAAAAATATTTCCTCGCCGTGCACAAAAAAGATTAATTAGAAGCCAAAAATGTATAGAAACGAAATTAACTGATGTATTCATTATGCATATCATTACCCTATAACCACTAGTGAATAATGCTACATAGGCTTAGATGCAAATCATTGGGCCTGGTACATAACGCACCGACATATTAAAATTACTCGAAGGTCCTGTTTAATCATCTCTATTAAACGACACGATTAGTTTATCGGAATGATCGGCCAATTGGGTTATTTATTTAATTATTATGTTCATTGACGGAGTCATGAGGGAGATTACATTGTGTTAAAATTCTCAGTCAGGCAGCATCCTTACCGGGCAGTTAGACCCTTGGTGCGTGTTATGGGCTTATATTTTAAAGCTCCTGCCAATTTGAATCGGAGATTGGAGATTAACCGGACATTATTCAAAACGTGACACCAAAATATGTTGACTTGACTAGAGAAGGTAGGAATTACTTTTTAAAGAAAGGAAACTTTCCGTAACGTGATGACGTCAAATAAATCATATACGTCATTAAAAAACGATCAAATGTATCCAATGGCCCAGAAAAAGGTCTTTAGGAAAAATACTGGATTCAACCATTTCACATTGGTTTAGCTGGATTGGATAACAGAGGCGTTATGGAACCTCCCAGATTTACCAAACGAAAAACCCACGCACTCCAACGTCATCGCGCTGTGAAGAGACTCAAAACCCAACCACCTCCTACAGGAAAAGAGAGGTTAAAAAAGGAAATCTAAAACAGGTTTCCCATGTACTGATCCCCACCAAAGACCGTGGTTAAATCTCTGACTTCACCTTCTTGCTGCTTCTCCCATCTCCCTGCACCCTCTCTAATGCATTACCAGTGCATTAGCTATTGAAAAAATTAATACATTAACTGTCACCCTGGATAGGAGCATATCCTAGAGGACTAAAATGTAAAATGCAAAGTGCAACATTTAGGTTATGCACAAACCACGTTAACATCTAATTCAGCCTCAAAAACAACTAGGCAGATTTTTTTCTAAATGTCTACGGAGGATTTTAAAGTGTAGACCAGACTATATGTCATATTATTTGCCAACTACAGAGAACTGGATAAGAAGGGACATGGGGTGCTTTTTTGGGTCGGGGCGGGAACCCCTGCGTGCCGCACTGGCCTAAAGCTAATCGCCAAGTGACCTTTAGGAGATGAGAATGTGGAGTGACAGTCGGGGATGAATGCCGCACTAACACCAACATATAACATAGCACCCATTAGGCAACACTTGGGCTTCAGATTTTTTTGTTTAGCTCATAGGGCGTCAAACAGTTATCATAACGTTTCCCATAGGCTATTGCAGTGAATTGTATCCACCTGAATACATTTTGGTTGGTGCTTAATGGATCTAAAACTTACCACAAATCTTCATCCCCAGTTTCCGCGTACATCCTTGCATCCACGCGTCATAGTCTAAAACAGAATGTTTAAGGACAACGTTTGAAAATATAAGATAGTGTGATTTGGGTGACAGCGGATGAGCTCTTATAAAGCGAATGGTGACGCAGCATGGTGACGGTGCATGGCACAAGCGGGTGAAGAAACATGAAGCAGACGCACATACAGAAGTGGCAGCAGCCTATAGGCCTAGATATTTGTCGGGTGTGTAAGTGCGTAAAACCAGCTCAACACACCCGTTCCCAAACCCCATAGGCAGGAAACAAAGCAAAACCGCATCACCTTAGACCGTCTGGGGCAACTTAACCCTTGCTTGGGTTATTATTCCTGAACGTTGGAATGGTTCCGAATCCACACTGTTCAATGACTATGGGCCATCAGAGTCCGGCTCGGTTAATAAACACTGGCACGAACCCGGCGAAGGGGCGGTTTGAAATAAACACCCGTGAAATGAGCTCGTGAAGCGGAGCAGAAATTAATTGGGTGAAACACAGTATTTGACTAACGCGAGCTGGCGACGTCTGGCTTGACAGCATGCGCAGGTTTTGTACACACACGCACACGCACACACACACGCACATGCACGTACATGCACACACACACGCACACACACGCTCTAGGCCTAGGCTACATTGCTATTGCATGAACATACTAATGGAGAATGCCATCATAGCCAAAAATAATAATGCATGTCACAGAACCAAATGATTAAACGGAAAAAACACATTTATATGCATATAACATCGTGGTTTTATTATCTGTCTGGAATTCAAGACCCAGATAAAACGGCTTCAGGAGTCAGAGCGCCTGGCAAACGCTGCGGGAGAAACACTAGCACACATACACCACGAGCCGCCTGAGGTCAGAGCAAGTGAGACAGAGCGTGGCAGCGAGATAATGGTAACATCCAGCCACAGCAGAAAAACAGGCAGAGAGCACAAACAAACATCACAGGTTTTCGAACCATTATGCATTTAATGAAATCTGAAAATGTTACTCTTCTACAATTAATCCGCAAAACATATTTATTTCTGGCGTATGCATGGAGCATTTTCCACATTGTGAATACATTTTAAGCTAATTAAAATACAATGACCTATACATTGGCTTGTTCCTTTAGAAATTGTGACTTCCTATAGATATCATTTCATTTGCGAAAATGTAACTTTCAGTGGATAGAAAAACACTAATTAAGCTATTATATTTCTAAATACCTGCCATTTTTCAATCTTCGCAAAATTATCCAAGCGGGTCCTAACACATTGACATCGCATCCCAACATGAATGTCATACAAGACGAATGCAAGCCATCATATCCAGGAACCCAGGGCGTGCAATTACCTGCAAAATTAATTTTCCTGGGATATTGCGCTTGTAGGCAGCTCATGTAGTAATGCAGAATTATATATTTGAAGCATTTTCAGGGGATATTGTAAAATACAAAATAATAAAATTGCTAAGTTGCAAATATTCTGAATAAAGCCTGTATATGCAATTATTAGCCAACCAGCACACGGTTCCATATCTAGAATATTTAAAACATTATTTGATATTACCAGGTCCAATAAAAAAAGGAAATGTTATTATCTTATATCAAATAGTTGTGGCTGTATTTTCTATTACAAAACCAAATCATTCCAGATCCCCACGCTCCGAAGACGCTCTGGGACGATTGCAGGAGGTCCGTTTCTCAACGCGCGCCGCTGATCCGTTAGACAGCAGCTGGCAGCTGTGATAGCTCTGTTTTTAACCGGAATGATTAACGACGGCGCCCACACGGTAAATAGTCCGGGTGAGACTCGCTTTTATCAGACAGAGTGTGAGAGAGAGAAAGGGGAGAGAGAAAGAAGTAAGGGAGAGAGACCTACTTGTGGATGAAGGTCGTAAATTGGCGGAGTTCGGGTCCTGGTCGCCGCCGGCGGCTGTCGGTTCAGACGTGGCCATCAGTCCTCGGTTATTCCCGTGCGCTTAGGGACTCTTATCAGATTCTCAACGGAAATAACCAACCGGTTGCTGAAAACAAAAGGCCTAGGGTTAAGATTGATGACTCTCAATAATAAACAAATGAATACCGCAATAATGTCTCAAAGCCACTCTATTTATTGAGAATCCGCTACAGAATAAAACAGGTAATATTGGGTAAAACTAATTATTGGAATATAGCTTTTCGTAGCCGTGCAATGATCATGAAGGAAAAGGGTGATGCATCATTTGCTGTTAATATCTGCTTCTGCAATCGGAATCATTTACTCTTGAACGTCAATCGGCTCGCGAGCTGCATGCATGTGCGAAGGGGAGATAAATCACGGGTGACCAGTTTGAGATGTCTTGCACACACACACACACACACACACACACACACACACACACACACACACACACACACACACACACACACACACACACACACACACACACACACACACACACACACACACACACACACACAAACACACCAGACAGACCTACCCCGGTGCGATGGTCCCCATTTCAAGTGCAGAAATGCGTACGTGGGTTCATAGGCATTTATGGACCAAAATAATGACTGCAAATCTAACAGAAATGTATAGAAACTACATGCTTGTCTTAAATAAACGCACGAAAAAACGAACAGTTCTAACTCATTTTTTTCATGGGTAGTTCGAGGAAAATCACATCTCTGAGCCATCAGCCTTGGTCGCTGGAACTAAGTGCACCAGACCGTTTAATGTACTTAATAAGATCAAAGAGCACAAAAGCAGAAGGCATTTGTTTCTTCAATATGAAAAAATATACATATCCCCCCAAAAATTATCACTATCTGACCTATTTAACGAAATAGCCTGAGAAAATGATGTGCAATGGAAATATTTCATTCATTTTGTCAGCTATTCTTGGTTTCGTGAGAAAATTAAATAAATGATTGGTATTATAGCATATCGGTTTTTAAATTAGAATAATCTAAGAATAGCCTATGCTATTAACCACCACTAATCCAGCATCAGTCAAATGCAATTGATGTTAAGAAATTATTTAATTTTGCCACTCATATGCTAAAAACCCCCAATAACATAACATTGCTAATAACAGGCTATATTTGCAAAACTTTATAATCAAAACAATTCTGTAATCCCCATATTTTTAACCCCAACAATGAGCATTGCAAAAATTTAGCAGATGTTGAGCACTGTATGCACATATAAATAAAATAATAATCATAATGTTACTAACTCTTTGTTATGTTATGGAAAAATAAAACAATGTCATATAGTCACAAAATAGGCCGATAGGAAACGCGAGAACGCCTGCGCTAGGAGACTTTCCTTACCGTCTGCGGGTGCACAGGTTGTCGTGTCAGGTAACTATCACCAAACAAACGAATTACAGGTCTAGATCCACACGACGCTCTGAGTCGCAAGACAGTCCAAGTCCAACCACCGCGGAATAGGAATAGAGGGGGGAAAATTCCATACAGGACTGTGGGAGTAATCTTGTATTCCACTCAATAATGTTTCTATCTATTTTATTATTTATTTCTTAGCGCGCGAATCGCCTATTTATTCCATTCGCACACATGCGTGAGTCATAACATTACCTCCCTCTGGCGCGAAATTAAGCTTCTGTTCGTGACAGAAAAAAAATATGGAAAAACGCCCTATTTCACCACAACTGACGTGGCCCCTTTTCGTTGACAGGGGACTTTTGTTTAGCAGATGTGATTGTCATGAACACTGTATATCTCAATTAAGATCTGCCATCACGAACTGATTTAGTTTGAAGTGTCACTCTAGACGACTAAATGTAGCTGATATTAGGCAACACGACTTGAGAAATGTGACAAAATAAGACGGACACCAGTTTACGTCTTTGAATTTGCGATAGATTAATTTATGCTCAGATCGATTTTTGTGAGACTTAGCCTATTACTGAACATTATTAAAGAAAAACGGACAATGGTTATTTTATTCATTTTTAGGGGTAGGCTAGCTATAGTCCATCATAGTATCAAGCTCATATAATCAATGTTCTATCTTTTTGGTTTTAATATTTCGATTACATTTGTGTTCAGTGTTGATCTAAACAGGGACAAGACGGGACACATTCAGATACAAAACATTTACCAACGTTGCAGATAGAAATTCCATGAATAGAGCAAACGTGATTAACATACAGTATTTCTTTCTGAACGTTCCAGAAACTAAATGCAGTTCAGGTAAGGAGCTAACTACTCGGTGCAAGCTAGAGGGCGAAAACCCGCCGACACGTTTGACACGTGCGCTACATTGCGTGAGATCTTCTGTGGGATTGCGACTCTAGAAAGGATAATGTTGACTCAAGACCACCAGATGGCGGTGTTGACTGCGCTAATACATCTCATTAAAATACACTCTAGACCAAGGGCTGTTTCAGACGTTTGTTCATGTGGGAAAAACGTATATGACGCGAAAACTGTGATCCCTGGTTTATGTTTTATGAACATGTTCATGTTTTTGTTTAGCCATTGAAATGACCTTTTAGAGATGTATTGTGTATATTGAAATATAGCCTGTTTTGCTAGCTAATTATTACGTGTGCTTGTATGCAAATTTTCTGTCCAGTACAAACCCATTCTACTTTAATGTTGTCCTATTGCGAAAGAATCCCTTAACACAAGACTGGAAACCATTGTTGGTATGATTACAAGTTTATCAACATTTTCTGTAATGTCTTATTGTGAGCGGTTAGCAGTTGATTGACCATGCATGTAATGAGTCATAAATCGTTGTTTCTTGTTCCGTACCTTCTTTTCCTACTAAAGGTTCGCTACATGATGGAAAGAAACATATAACATGTAATTAATTAAAAACATGAAATGCAATAAAGTTTGTATGAAGTTATTATTTAATGTATGATGATATTGTAGTTAAAAACGTAACAAAATCAAACATGCAATTGTCTAGTAGTGGCGGAGTAGTGAAACATAATGCCAACGGTGATTTATAAAATAAATCTGTTGTACTTTTTCATGGGGAAATAAGTTCAGATAATTCACCTTTAAAGATCAATGTCCAAAGCTGCAGGTCTCCAACTGGAAGTATCTTCTCCAGTCCACTCTGCTTTCACTCTATATGCTTTTTCAGTTATCCTGTTATTTTCTGATCTTCTCATCCCAGCTCATTTCTACTTGTTTTGTTTCCCCTCTCAGGATAGATCTTGATGTAGGTTATTAAGTATGTTGGCTCAACCTTGTAGAACCTCCTGAGAAAATGAGGAGTTTTGTAGAGGATCTTGGCATGTGGGTAAATACAGATGTATGGGATTGTGTTCGGGGTTCCTGATTTTCTGGACAAACATTCTGGTATAGACACAGAGACTTAGTACGTGAGCAGGATTTTCAACTTATGCCATCTCTAGTAGTTTGGCTACCCGTGAGACTGGTAGATTTTTGTGATGAATGGTGCCCTTTTAATTTATACAGTTCAGGAATAGTTCAGGATTTTGGTTAATGAGGCCCTTCCTCTACTTCTGCAGTCAGATTAACTTGTGGATATTATTGTGATGTCTTTGCATGCTGCTTGAAGACAGTTGGTATCTGCAGTTTGTGCAATTGCCTTCCTTGGGATCCTGAAAATCCAGAACTGCAGCTTCATTGTTTTAATGATTGCGATCCTACTCGAAGAAATGAAGAGCAAGTAACCATTAGTCCAACGCTTTGCAACTTATACAGATTTTATATTGGACAAATGATGTTAAGTCCCTCCCTGTTTAATTGTGTTTTCTTCAGATGTTTAAATGCGTTCATACCAGCAGTATAAGTCATGGGAAAGTAATTATTTTTGTTGAAGAAACAGGAACGCCTCACATATCTGAATATTAAACTTCATTGTGTTTTTTACATGAAGAACAGACATTTAGTAGTGCATTGTATGTGCATGCTGTGACTGCCTCACTAATGCAATAAAAGAATGTGACTAACTACATTTATAAAGTGGTGATTTGATGGCAAGACTGGACAGCATGCTATGGAGTAAGCTTATTTTCCTCTTCTTCTTCTTATTTTCCTCTTCTTTCCTCTTCTTCTTCTGAGGATGTTGAGCAGGTGGAAGAAGAGCTTTCTGAGCTCTGAGCAGAGTCTTCATCACTCCCAGAGTCCTCCAAACCATCTTCATCACTGGAGTCTGAACCGTTGGCATCACTGTCACCAGAATTCTCATCTTCATGTTTGCTGCTTTTTTTGTCTTGCTCTGATGAAACATAATGTAAGAATTAAGTAGTCAAGTGTATGTCAGAAATCTTCCTGTACAAATCTAAAGATACTAATCAGTTACTTATGATTTTGATGTAAAATGATTTTGACTGTATATATATATATATATATATATATATATATACACACAGTATCTCACAAAAGTGAGTGCACCCCTCACATTTTTGTAAATATTTGATTATATCTTTTTCATGTGACAACACTGAAGAAATGACACTTTGCAACAATGTAGAGTAGTGAGTGTACAGCTTGTATAACAGTGTAAATTTGCTGTCCCGTCAAAATAACACAACACACAGCCATTAATGTCCAAACCGCTGGCAAAAATTCAAATTGGGCCCCAAGTGTCAATATTTTGTGTGGCCACCATTATTTTCCAGCACTGCCTTAACCCTCTTGGGCATGGAGTTCACCAGAGCTTCACAGGTTGCCACTGGAGTCCTCTTTCACTCCTCCATGACGACATCACGGAGCTGGTGGAAGTTAGAGACCTTGCGCTCCTCCACCTTCCATTTGAGGATGCCCCACAGATGCTCAATAGGGTTTAGGTCTGGAGACTTGCTTGGCCAGTCCATCACCTTTACCCTCAGCTTCTTTAGCAAGGCAGTGGTCGTCTTGGAGGTGTGTTTGGGGTCGTTATCATGCTGGAATACTGCCCTGCGGCCCAGTCTCCGAAGGGAGGGGATCATGCTCTGCTTCAGTATGTCATAGTACATGTTGGCATTCATGGTTCCCTCAATGAACTGTAGCTCCCCAGTGCCGGCAGCACTCATGCAGCCCCAAACCGTGACACTCCCACCACCATGTTTCACTGTAGTCAAGATACACTTGTCTTTGTACTCCTCACCTGGTTGCCGCCACACATGACT
>JACXGI010008276.1:18512-28512 GCA_016801175.1 Esox masquinongy
TCTTTAGAAGAGGCTTCCTTCTGGGACGACAGCCATGCAGACCAATTTGATGCAGTGTGCGGCGTATGGTCTGAGCACTGACAGGCTGACCCCCCACCCCTTCAACCTCTGCAGCAATGCTGGCAGCACTCATACGTCTATTTCCCAAAGACAACCTCTGGATATGACGCTGAGCACATGCACTCAACTTCTTTGGTCGTCCATGGTGAGGCCTGTTCTGAGTGGAACCTGTCCTGTTAAACCGCTGTATGGTCTTGGCCAACGTGCTGCAGCTCAGTTTCAGGGTCTTGGCAATCTTCTTATAGCCTAGGCCATCTTTATGTAGAGCAACAATTCTTTTTTTCAGATCCTCAGAGAGTTCTTTGCCATGAGGTGCCATGTTGAACTTCCAGTGACCAGTATGAGGGAGTGTGAGAGCGATAACACCAAATTTAACACACCTGCTCCCCAATCACACCTGAGACCTTGTAACACTAACGAGTCACATGACACCGGGGAGGGAAAATGGCTAATTGGGCCCAATTTAGACATTTTCACTTAGGGGTGTACTCACTTTTGTTGCCAGTGGTCTGGACATTAATGGCTGTGTGTTGAGTTATTTTGAGGGGACAGCAAATTAACACTGTTATACAAGCTGTACACTCACTACTTTACATTGTAGCACAGTGTCATTTCTTCAGTGTTGTCACTTGAAAAGATATAATCAAATATTTGCAAAAATGTGAGGGGTGTACTCACTTTTCTGAGATACTGTATTACATATATATATATATATATATATATATATATATATATATATATATATATATATATATATAAAGAACTGTGTTATATACAGTGCTCATCACAATTATTGGCACCCTTGTTAAAGATTAGTATAAAGCGCTATGAAAAAATGACATTTTTGTTTATCAGCTTTGACTGTACACTCAAAATCTGAGAGACTGGTACTTTCCCACCTATTCTATACTCTCATCATATATGTTGATGGCCTTTGGAGCTGATGCTTGCTTTCTTAAGTCTATGATTATGTCTTTGGTCTTAGTGGCATTCAGATCCAATGTTATTCTTGTAGTGAATCGTTTTTCAGAATTAGATATGTCAAGAATATCTGAGTCATCTGAGTATTTTATGTAGGTTTTCTCAGGGCAGGGCCTCTTACATTTTTCTGTATAGACTAAAAAAAAGATGGTCTACTATGTCTTGTAGATGGTTATGAATGTGGGAGAGAACCAAAGTGTAAGGACAGGGATTGTAATAATTGAAAAGAGCAGAGTGATTCATCTTGGGAACTGGACATATCAGGTGTCAGTGCTAGGCAGGAACAAAAGCCTGCACACATTGTTTCTCTTCAGAATCAGAGTTGGTGTGTGCACTTAAATCCATTCTCACAACTAATGTCACATAGCCACAGTGTGTGTAACTCTTCTACACTGATAACCTTTTTTGTGTGTATATGTCTTTCACTGAGCAACTTACCTCCCTGCAGCTTCTCCTGGATGAGAACAATGAACTGCCTGGCCTCTGGATTTTCTGGTTCATAGATCAGAACTAGAAGAACAGAGCATATAGACATTATTCATCCCCAACTTGACTAATTAAGGTGCAACTTGTGGCATGAAAAACAGTTAAACTCAATTTGAAACAAAATTGAGAAAGTAGTTAATGGATGATAGAAATGTGTTTTATTCACTAAATTATGTATTATGATGGTGCACTTGCAACTGATAAACTGATTGGTTGATTGATACATTGTGAGAGATGTGAATAAAAGTCATACTTTATAAGAAGACATTGTATGAGAGAATCTGATTAAAAGGCTTACTCATCTGACACAGTTTCTTTGCCAACACAAAGTCTTTCTCCATCACAGACTTTAGAAACTGTCACAACACAGATTTAAGTCATAACTCAGCCAGGCAGACCCAAACTTGAATTTTTAACCAGAAATCTGAAATCCGTAATCAGGAAAAGTGACATAAGAAGCTAAAATAAGCATTTCATATTAATCAGGGTAACATAGGACTTAGCCTGATCTGAAATGCAGAGTTAATTTACCTCAGCCATCAGCTCCAGTGGAGCCCTGCATTGTCCCTCATCATCATGAGCATCATCCTCATTTTTCTTAGTGAGCTCTTCTTCCCCTTCTGCCTCTAGTGGTAGGAGGGTTTCTGCCAGAGGGGGGTCACACGTAGTGTCAAGGGTGGTTCGGTCCAGGGGGTGCACATCCACTCTTCCTTCTGCATCACAAAATATGATTATTATCATTTTTCAGCAGTTACGCAAAACGAAAATTGTTCAGCTCTTCCAACTAATCTATCTATAGCCAAGGGAAACCTCTTCTACATCTGCCATCACCTACCCACCTGTTCTGGCTGAAGCTGACTGCTGTGGTTTCCTAGTGTACTTCATCTTTCGGTCATGACTAAGGATCACAGGCGGCCCTGCTAACCCAACACTTATGTTTTTCTCACCTACTGCAGAAAGCACTTCCAACCTCACAGTTGGAGAGTCCTAAGTGAGAAATAACACATTTGTGATATGCAGTCTACAAGAAATGCAATAGCTTGGGATTTTTTTGGGGGTTTCTTTCTGATCACTCACCTTCACATGATGTTTTACTGCTTGTGTGGGAAGGCTCCTTCTAAAAAACAAAAACATCAAACAATATCAATGACTTTAATAGAATGTAAAATGTGTAAAGCATTTATAAAACGGTTATACTTACCTCATTATGGATTATTTAATCATTTGTAAATCCATTAAAAACAAACAAGTGATTTTATTACATTGTAACAGTACATGCAAAATACTGAGCCAATATGAACCACTAGTAATCAATTACATACACAGTGCTCTCCACTGATATTGGCAACATATTGATATTGGTAAATATGAGCATAACGGACTGTGAATTTTTTTCTTTGCTGTTCATCCTCTTGTTCATCGTCTTTCATTCAAAATATTCACAAAAATCAAACCTTTATTTGAGGTAAAATGATTGAAAAAAATAAATGTGTAATAAATGAAAAGGAAAATCTAACTGAAGTATATTCCCATTTATATTTTACGTATCTAAGTTCAATAGAGTGATTAGGAACACTTAAGTGGTGAGGTGACATACAGGCCAAATTCCCATAGTCATCCATCACTAGGGAAAAGACCCGAGAATTCAGTAATGATGTGCGACAAAAGGTTGTTGAGTCATGAATCATGAAATGGCTTTAAGAAAATAGCTTAATGGTTGAAAATGCCCATTTCTACTATCAGGGCAATAATAAAGTGGTTTAAAGCAACTGGAGATGCTAACAATTGGCCTGGAAGAGGGCGTGTGTCTTCATTGACACCACGCACAGTGAGGAGGATGGTTTGAGTAGCCAAAGAATCTCCTAGGATCACTGCTGGAGAACTGCAGACGCTAGTTGGGTCTTGGGGTCAGAAATTTTCCAAAACTACGATAAGACACCTACATAACTGCATGTTGTTTGGGACGGTTGACATAAAGCATTTGGTGTCATCAACCAACAAACTCAAGCGCCTACAGTTAGCAAAACATTACTGAAACTTTCAATGGGATGGGGTCTATTGTGAGATGAGACCAGAATAGAGCTTATTGGAAACAAACACCAGAGGTGGGTTTGGAGTAGACAGAAAGATAGCCATGCAGAAAAGTACCTCATCCCCACTTCGAAGTATGTTAGTGGATCTTTGATGTTGTCGGGCTGCTGCTGTTTATCCATGTTTGGATACATGGTATCAAGTACCGGCAGATATTAATTCAAAACCTGACTACCTGTGCCAGGAAGCTTAAATCGGGACATGGTTGGATCTTTCAGAAGGACAATAATCCAAAATACACTTAAAATCAACACAAAAATGGTTAGCTGACCACAAAATCAAGCTTTTCATCTAGGGCCTGTCTGTACTTGGCCCTGTTCATCTTTTCCTTGGCCCTGACCAGTCTCCTAGTCCTTGTCACAGCATTATGCTGCCATCACCATGCTTCACTGTAAGGATGGTATTGGATAGGTGATGAGCGGTGCCTGGCTTCCTCCAGATGTGATGCTTGGTATTCAGACCAATGAGCCTGAATCTTGGTTTTATTATTGAATAATGTTTGCCCAAAATGTTATTGAACAGAGACGAGTTTACGTTTTGTTTGGTAGGTGTACTGGAGGTGTGGCTTCAAGCAATTGGCTCTGCCCTTTGTCGGGGCACCAAACCATGAAAAATGAACTTACCCAATCAGTGACGTATTTAAAGGGCAGTGATGCATTTTGAACCCACAAACCAATTGGTTGTTCACTCCAGCTCAGTTTCAGTTTGATTGAATGTTATACAATGTTTGTTTTCATACTCAGCTCAGAACTTATCTTGATGTGAATCCTTACCGAGGTGTAGCAGTAGTAGGATTTGACACCACTGCTTCTAGAATAAAAATGCACAATTCGATCATCATGTCAATTATGTCAGGATGTCAGTACGAATACAGGTCAGAATGGAAAGCACAGCAGTGGTTGTTTGTTTCATCCTGCATATACCAAATCTTTATTCATTGAGTACACTCATTTATTACCATTATGAGTGCTTGTCTCAAGAAGGTTAGGGACCACCTATACCAACAGACGACAGGGACAATATTATGTGGCAATATTATAATAGGCAACATAAAAAGATAAACATTTCCAAATAGATTAATATAGCGTTTTAGATTCATTTCATTGATGTATTCATGGACCAAATAAATGTTTTCTGAAATTAAATAATGTGCCCAACAAGTCAGATATAAAGCGTGTTTTATTCATTTACCCGTTTCTGTTGAACCTTGGAGGACTTTCCGTAACATTCTAGCCTGGAATGGAAACAACATGTAGACGACTTGAGTATTAAGACGGACAGCAACACATAGCGACACGCCGGCAATCTCAACTACATATAGCTTTCTAATGACAGAGTTGAACGAATGCTTTACATAATTATATCGATACTTAGGAAACGTATTTCATTGTTTTCAAGCACAATTTTTAAAACACTTAATCATTGTAACCAAAAAAGCTAGCTAGTTGCCTAACTAGCTACTACAAGTAGTGTAGCTACAGTACAGTAGTCACTTCACTGTGGAAATAGCATGCTCACTCACCTGCTCATCTAGCCGACTCGATCCGACCAACTTATTTCAGAACGTTTCGTTTAATCTGTATTATCGTCGATTACTTTTTAGGAACATGTCATTACCAAGATGGATTTCTTACTTGCAGGTAAGGCTTTCTAGTCTAAGGGACGCATGAACATGAGAAAAGCGCAAACAAAGTCGCATTACCATGACAACGGATCAACTCCCTTGAATTCATTACTGTCATGTTATTCCATTGTGTTTCGTGTCCGCTATTGTTGATGGTATCTTAACCAAACCAAACCGAAAACAAAGTATAGGACCGCGTCCACCTCAAAAGCCATAACTCAGTTCGGTCTCTGGAGGACATACTTATTCCCACATGAAGTTTTAACTGCTAGCTAGCTTGAATTCATTACCTGCCAAAACTAGATTTGAATCAGTCCAGCATGTGTGTCTGTATGAGAGAGGGTGCATATATACTGAGATGAAAATCTGAAATAGAGCAGTAGGTCTATTGTCTATCCACTGAGTAGGCTGCTGAGTCCAAGGTCATTGAATAATTTTTAGGAGCTTTCAGCCAGGGCTGTCGCCAGAAATCCTGGGCCCCCTGAAAAGATATATGCCTGGGCCCCTCAATAGACAACATTGACATTATTACGATCAGCGGGCCCTGTCACGCCATGGGATCCGTCAATCATACCCACCTTTCCCCGCGCTAGCTACAGCCCTGCTTTCAACATCCACAGACGTCAGAACGGAGTGGCCTATTTTTTGGCCCAGTGTAGACCAATAGACTTCTTTTGGCAGATTTCTTAAGCATGGACAGTAAGCACAATACAATAGAGCAGAGTAGTACAACAATTTAGCCTATATGTTTTCAATGGGTAAAAATATATAGGTAGTTGAGAAATATGTCATTTAGTTTATGGTTTACGTTAAAACCTGTCATAAAAATGTGGTAGATTGTGTACATTTTACTAAAGCATAAACAATAAATGAGCTTTTCAGTTAATTCTCTGCTTGCAGCAGTGTGTGTTCGCCTGACACCCAGTGTTTAGATTGCATAGCAATGTATTGCTTTGGGATGGATAGAGCCACCAATAAAATCAAAGCAATTTCATCACTACTTTTACAGCACATTGTCTTTGTGGCATTGAAATAAACATATGAGGTACTCAGCAGGTGGTGAAAATGAAGTTGTAATTTACTTAATTATTGTAAGTCAGTCACTGTCATCCTAGCGACTGACCAGATTGACCCTTTGAGAAAAAATAAAGCACATGCTACCAAAAACCATATATCTGAATTAAACAAGCTGTAGAATCAAAGGACAGACAACAGAAAGATGAAACAATATTATGCTGGCAACTTCTTGTGGATAGGTATAATTTTATATAATTTTGTCTTTCTTCCTATTCGCAATGACATTGTATTGCAGTCTCCCACTGATAAATTCTACTTTCAGATTGGAAAAGGTAAACGCATTTGAGTGACAGGTCAGTTAATTTACCAGCCTCAGACACAATTCAAATCATTCTGCATAAAATGGAATAGGCCCTCATAGTGTCCACTTCACCCTTATTTCTGACTGAGATGTAGAAACTCAGTTGAGCGAGGAGTCTTCCCTCATGTGTAGCGCTGTCAGTCTACAGTAGGTTCAATTCAAGGCTAGTGGAGCTAGTCAGAGGCCCATTTGATGATTTATATGTGTCCACTGCCTTTCAGAGATCAGCTGAGACACACACACACACACACACACACACACACACACGCGCGCGCGCGCACACACAGACACGTGCTCAAACACTCTGGGTAATTACCCAATGCTTTGGTCCTTAATGAGGCAGCTGATACTAAATGCTCCCTTGGGTATACTACCACCCACTGCTATGTTCTGGAACCGTGTGTGTTGGTTTGTTCTGTGTCAATGTGTGTGTAAATGACAGGAAAGTAATAGTAGTTTAGAAAGAAACCAAAGTTGCATCAACAGTATGCATTGTGTGAGCTGCCAGCCTAATGGGATACATTTTGTTTATAATACTGGAGTCTAATAGGTGTTGTAACATATCATCATCCCAGCTGCCCCCCAAATATGACAATGTCTAGCAGCCAAGTGTGAGAGACAGATGGACAGAGTGAATGCTTGAATCAACAAACAAAAGGCACGCACGCGCACACACACACACGCATGCACGCACACACACACCTGTCACAAGTTGATGCAAGCTAATGGGAAAATATATTTTAGACAGATGACATGATAACAGAATAATTTCACACCTCAGTGATTTCCCTTGGAGCCTACACTCGGGGTGTGTGTGTGCGTGCCATAAGATGTATATGCTAGGGCTCTGAATACATTGATATACAGGGCAGGTGCACCACAAACTGAACAGGTATATAATCTCCATCACCTACTGTCAAAGCTGTTGTTGTGACATCGCAATGCTCAATAGTGATGTCACTGTTTTAACATTGAGGTGAATACTGAAATATATAACAATTGGGACATTTACATCATTGTGGGTGCTGGCTAGTGAAAGCATAGATACAATAGAGCATAGATAATATAGGACATTTTCACAAAATCACACATAGTTTTAGCAATGGTTTCACTGCTGATGTCACAATGCATGCAACAACAATGGAGTTGAAAAATCACTGTGCATAATCTTTGTTCCATACACTCACCAAGCATGTATTTGATTGTGTATCTGGTTTATGGCTAGCCTCATGCTTCACTGCATCAGGAAAGCAGCAGCTAATTATGCAAATTGCAATCAGAGGAGCTGATTTTAGAGAAAGGATAATTACTCCACTATGGCTGTTACTAAAGTGTATCTGTGTGTGTGTTTCTGACATCAACAGCCCATCGAGGATAATACATACAGCTGCATTCAGAATTAGGACATCATGCATCAAAGGAAAGTGGACAGCATCAGTTTGGCAAACAAAAATCTGTTAGTGAAACGTCCATTAGACAATGGATTTTGATATCCTGAACTGAAATCCATTTCCCTTATTTATTATTATGTACATTCATTTAAATGTGAGATTCACATTTATTTTGCCATAAAAGGAACAGGAAACTACCAGGTCCTCTCCAATGTAATTGCCTCTCCAGTCATCATATTTATGGACTGCTGATGATCTCTCGCTCCCTCCGCCTTCCACTTACACACACTCTCTCTCTCTCCCTCTCTCTCTCTCTCTCTGTGTCCATTGGATGATAGCAATCACCCACACAAGCAGGCCCATACAGACAACAGTCTAAAGCAATCACATGTGAAGAAGTCCTAATGGCCTTACATTGGCCAGGCTAGCCGCCTTATTGGAACATTTCTACCAAACAGGTTGGGAAACTAACAGTGTGGTTTTATAGACATTGTTGTGTGTGTGTGTGTGTTGGATGGAGGACATATGCTGAGCAATTCACTTTAGTGGAACCTTGGTGTGATATGTTAAACAGTAATATTTATCATCTGTGTGTGTGTGAGATATGGTTGTGAGCCCTGAGAGAAACCTAGCCACAGGCACTGTCTGAAACCAACACCACAAACAGAAACCTTGTGTGTATATGTGTTGGACGGGCAGCAGACAGACTGAAATTGGGGTATCAGTTAGGTGCCTGGTTGGTCTATTAAATGAGCAGTCCTGTTTCTGTCCTTGTAACATGAGCCAGGGGCTGTTATTGTTAATCTGAATTACATTACGGATCCCTTGTATATAAAAATAAAACTTTTACAGCGAGTGACTTATGCCTTGAGGCGTGTTATACCTTACATGTGTGGATTTACAGAATTTATATAGTTTTCATAGGAGTTTCTGACTGGTTGCCACAACGATGTGTAAAACGACGCTATCCATTCCTGTCAGATAGTAAATGTGTGTCCTCGCTTCATTAGTGATATTATAAGACCTCCCAAACAACCCTCTGCCAGACATCTGTCTATCATGCATGGATTCACCCATCTTTCTCTCCCTTTTCTCCCTCTCTATCTTCTCCGATGTCTTTCCATCTATCTCCACATTGCTTCTCGAATCCTTTTTTATCTCTTAATTTTCTCTCTTACTCCATCTCTGTCTCAACCTCAAATCACTCTTTTCATTGCTTTTCCATCAGTCCATGTTTTTATCTATTTTTCATACATTGGTTTCTCTTCACTTCTCTGTTCACTCTTGCTCTATCGATAAACACACAGACACTGACTTCCATCGCCACAACCTAACTGTAACTATATTGCTCCACATAAAACCAGACGATTCAATCAGACTCTGTTTATATTGTACACCTGTGACCTTTTGTTACGCATACAGGTACCCTATATGTGCGTTTGTGTTTTTTCCCCTCCTGCCGTTTCCCCAGGTGTCCCTTATGTTCCTGATTGTGCTCATTGGTGTTTCCCACATGGCAGTCATGAGTGCATCGCCTGACTGCTGAGGTGGACCAGTCAGTGGACACCCCTCCTAATTGCACCACCTGTTCCTTTTTCTATTACCCAATCGCATCACTCATCCCTGGTTTAAAAACCCAGTCAGTTGGTTCTCCGAGAGAGACTCTTTTGATTTACCCCACATGGACATAGACACTGAGATACATACCTTTTTTTGATAGACAGACACTTTGTTCATACATACATCACTTAGTTTAGCACATACATCTCACTTTGTCCTGTTTCATGTATGTATTGCTGTGGTGTTTTGTTTGGTGTTGTCTAGTCAATTGTTTGCTGTGTGCTGTTTAGTCCTTGTTCTACCTGTGTTTTTGTTTGTCCCTATGTCCCTGGGAAAAGGGTTTTTTAGCAAGTCGCCCTTGGGCATACACAACCCGTAGGAAAACTTTGTAAAAACACAAGTTAGACCTGAGCGGACCACCCACTGAAT
>JACXGI010008277.1:0-33078 GCA_016801175.1 Esox masquinongy
TCAATGTTAACTGATATTTAGTTTCTCCTGCTACATCAAGTTGTACATACATCGGTGTGCCTTAGTAACTCCCTTGACCTCCTAACTGAGATTGTGGTATATGATGGATGCAAGGAATTTTATTTATTCAGCCAAACTAACAGCTGAGCCCTTAATCTTAAAGTAGAGTGCTGTTTCCAGTTTTCAACCACCACCTATACATTTTTGTCTGTGTTAAGGTCCAGGTTAAGGTACACTACCTTGTGGTGATCCAAGGCTAATGGATAAAACATGCCTGAAATGTGCATGCCCACAGGGACGCCGACAGGAACGACAGGGCCTGGGACAAAATTTTATGTTTAGGACCCAAACCATGGGCCAAAAAATTAATTAATAGTAATTATATTACTGTCCAAAAAACAGGTCATAAACGTTTTATTGTTTAATGTTTTAATTCATAACTAGGCCACATTCAAATCCCTTTGTTTTCAACACAGGTAATTAATTATGTCACATCTTTTCAATTCATAACCTACTCAGTCCCAATCAGCCATTACTTAACTGCTACACATATGTAGACATTCTCTTTTAGATTTGTCCTTCCATTTCTGTGCTCCTAGTTTTGGTTGCATGGTGGCAATGTTTTAGCCAGATAGCTACAGTACTGTAGTTAGACAAACTTATTGGTTAAATTTGAACATTTTTTAAGCTGCACTATGTAGGATTTATTTCCGGAAAAAAAAACAATTACAGCATTTTGCAATTACTCACCCGTCAGAAAGCAGTTCCGCACCAATGCCCGATAGAGAATCACGTTCCGAATAAAAATGTGAAAAATGGAATTACCTGTACCGAAAAAGTTCGACAACGTTCTTCTTAGCCTTGCTAACGTTAGCTTAGGGTTCCTGGTAGCTAGCTACAGAGAGTTGGTCTAAGTCTTCTTTCGTTTTGCCATTTTCGTAGTGTATGCTGTAGTAGACAAGGGAGGAAGTGACTGTCGTCCTGGTCTCTAGCTGCCATTATAGTTTCTTACGGTAAGCAAACTTCGCTCCTTATGGCATACTTATGCTATATGTAATATCATCCAAGTAAGCGTTCACAAAATAAGCCAAGGAGGAAAGCCTGCCTCGCAGAAGGCGATTGGCTGGAACGGGATTGCCTGGGAAGTAGCGGTGTGCTCCAGAAATGATAGAATGACATTCCACTGGCACTTTTTTACTGAATAAATCCTACCTAGTGCAGCTTTAACAAAGTTATGTTGGCTGTTGGTGTTAGGGTATCACTCTGATTGGCTGTTGGTAGAACAAACCATTTTTACACAAAAAGGTTTAATCATAATGCTGTATAAAAAAAGCAGCAAAGAGTAAAAAACATGAATCCCTTCATCAATGCAGTTCTTCTGTTTAGTACCTGTTAACCTTCTCAATAGTACTGAATACTAACATTGATTGACAAATTAATAATTATATTTAAACCAACCAAATGGCCCCCCCCAGGCCTGGGCCCGGGACAACGTTCACGGTTGTCCACCCCTGTCGGCGTCACTGCATGCCCATGTTTACATGTTGCGTCCAGTTGTTCAGGAAGTCAGTTATCCACTGAGGCACGTTTCTGGTAGAGCTACACATGTTCAGCTGTTAGAGTTTGTCTTGTCTGTAGTAATTCTGCAATAAAGGTACTGACTTGAGGTATTCGAGAATGTAGGAGAGGTCAATATTGATAACGTCACGCAATGACATGTTACCTCTGTTGACAAACTTCAGTGGGTCATGGGAAGTGTCATTGATGGTTTTGAGATGGGAAAGGTTCCTGCTAATTCCTTTTTGATTAATTTAATATTCAAACCAAGATTTTTAGAAAGCCTGCATTTTGCAACCCAATTTGTTATCAAAGAAAAACAAACAATTTGTGCATCTTTGAAAAATGACAATGATACCAACTGTTTTTAACAAGCCAACTTTCATAATGTTATCTTTACCTCACCTGCCCAGGGACATTATTTCTGCAAACTGCAACCTCTGCAACTCAAACCATTCGAGACAAGTGCTCATTTTTCTGTTGAGCCACGGCGACCTGGACAGACACAGCCTGTGCTTTCTGTCCCTATAATGAGCACTCGGCTTCGACACTCTTTGATTTTCCTCTGAGATTGCTCTATTTCCAACTGCTCCATGCCTAAACAGATACAATCTATCTTGTCTATCGATTGCAAATTGCTTTTGACTATTTTTCAGTAACACTTTATAATGAGGTAACATTTGTGAAGCGGCTATAATTATGTTATTAATGGTTGTTTATTAATAATTTGTAAAAACATTATTATAGAGCCATAATAAGATCACTATAGTTCCGAAGCAGGTCAATGTTTGTAAAACAGAAAGGCACTATCTATCTCCAGCTATTAACAATTCATAAATGCACTTAATCCTTATAGTATTGAAGCATTACTTATTATAATGCAACCTTATTTTTACAATGGAACAAACTGTTTTTATTATTATGTTGTTGGTACATTGTCACTCAGTCTCAGAAACGGAAATTGATTCGATCATCTCCCTTGAACTGTCTTGTCTATATTTAAAAATCTTACGTACATGGTTTCATAATGCCCTGCATCTGCAATTTCAATCCGGTTCTCAACATCAACAACAAGGAATAATTCTGGAAAGAAGATAGAGGGAATAAGTTAATGCAACATATCCTAGTGCATTCCAGTACATTCACATAAAGCATTCAGATTCAGATTGAAGTATTTCTTTGTGTATCAAATTGACACTTTTCGGCTGATACCAGGTTGGCACAAGGGACACATGGGGATTACAAAATGCAGACAGAGGGCTCACTAGTTGCTGTGGTGGTACGGTCTGAGCACTCAGATTGCCTAACTGCTGGCCCATTGCGAGGTGTGTGCAAAATGTCAACCTCGTCAGCCTGCTGAAAAGGAACAAGGATCATTGGCCATCGCCTGCCAAGCTCCTGATGGGCAGGAGGCTGCATTCCCCATTGCCTGTCTTGCCAGCTCAACTCAAACCCCAATGGCCTAACAGAAAGACCTCCAGTGAAAGGGACAAAAAGCTGAAACAATCACAAACTGTAGACCTCAGTATTGTAGGAAACGTTGCGGTTGAAGGCAGAGTTGCGAGAAACCCACTGAGCAAAATAATTTGACAGAAGTTTTTTCAATGTCTTTTTAACATCCTTTGCTCAATAAGAAAGTTCCGACAATTGCACAGACCTGGTGTGCTGAGCAATGTGGATGCACAACAAAATGCACAACAGTGCTGAGCAATGTGGATGCTCCATGCTCCGGCAGCATGTTGTGGACACCGGCTCAGCGGAAATGCGGGAGAACAAGACCTAAGAGCCCTCACAGGCAGAGGAGGCCACAGACAACGTTCAAAGAGAAGGAAAAGAAGAGATAATGCTCACAGAGCCATAAGCTCAGCCCAAAAGAGGAATGAAGCAGAGAAGCTAAAAACTGTTACATGCAAGAGTCGAGTTATTACCAGGTAACAAGGGTGCTATCCTGTTTTCTGTACAAGCAGCTGTAAATTAATAATTTCTTAGAACCTCTGGGGAGCTTAGGCATATGGACAGGATGTAATTAAAATAAAACCAAAAGTCTGTTCAGGATGCTTTTAAAATTCAAAACTTGACAACTTGTTTTGAAGTACTTAAAATACAAAACATATTACCTGAGGCAAAGGGCATTTCAATAAAAATTTCTCATTATTTTATAACGCTGTTCAGGACATAACTTAAAACCAGCACTTCCAAAAGGAAAATCGAGAAGTGAAAAAATGTAAGTAGCATTACAGTTCTTGTAATCACATTAATAACTCTATTATTTAACCCATTTTAAGAGAATGGTCCCAATGACTTATATGGGAAAGGAAAGTGTTGGAAAAGTGTGGTAAAGTGTTAGTAGCTCAAAGTTAGAAGCAAAAGTTGAGCTTTCATTTGGGCCTGTTTTACTTGGATTTTACTTTTAGGTTTTCAATCTCAAAATTAAACATATTTATAGTGACCTTTTAAAAGTAATTGATGTAAAACGCCCACAACAATGCTTAAATCACATCAGGAAACCATTTTGTTGAGGTCAAGAAACTCATTAAAACATTTATATGGAGGTTGCAGGAGCTACAACACAACTAGTAAGACTTTTGCACCCTTCATGAAAATGAGCAAAAGTGAATGCCAAAAATAAATTGGGCATATTTTGGGCTCAAACCTAAGGGCAGCTGTATCCTTTCAATTCAAGACAATAATTTCTCAAACATTTCGAGTTTTTTTCTTTTTCTTTAAAACATAAGTCTCAAAAGTATTGGCACCCATACATAATATTTTAAATTAAAACCAAATCAAGTGGTGTCTGCTATGAGAATTATGCTTTTTAGTTTGTCTCAGTATCAAGGAACTGTATTGTGTATGTATGCCTTTCACCTGTTCATGTTTCCCTGGAGTATAAATATAAGGTTGCATGCATGTCATCCATCACCATGGGTAAAAACAAACAGCTGTCAACTGAAAGAAGACAGATGGTTGTTGACCTACACGGATCAGGTAAAGGATACAAAAAATAGATGAACATACCCCTGAGCACAGTCTAAAATACCAAAAAGCACATACTACTAAGCACAGTTTAAAATACCACTAAGCACAGTCAGGATAATAATCCAAATATTTTGGAACAGTTGCAAATTTGCCAAGAAGAGGACTCATGCATATTGCCCCACACACGGTAAGGAAGACGATGAGGGAGACAAAGAAGAATCCAAGGATCACAGTTTCAGAACTGCACTGTCTAGTGGAATCTTGGGCTTATCAAGAAACGTAATCAACTGTTAGATGCCACTTCCATGTCGAAAAGGTCTTTGCAAGGATTGCACGAAAGAAGCCCTTACTGTGCACAACCCACAAACCGCAGTGCCTGAACATCGCCAAGTATTATTTGAACAACAAATAAAACTGTGTTCAGAATCAGAAATCAGAATCAGAAAGAGTTTTATTGCCAGGTCAGTTTCATAACCAACAAGGAATTTGTTCTGGCCCGTTAGTGCAACAATTTATACAAATGAAATAAAAACAAATAAAAACAGTGGACTGAGCATAAAAACCGTAGACTGAGCATGAATAAACTACAAAAAAATATGTAGGGTGCAAGATTTGTCCTGTTGAGGGTTGTGTGTATATGTGGGGAGGGGTTATAAATTTGTCCAGTTGAGGGTTGTGTGTATGTGGGGAGGGGACACAGATTTGTCCAGTGTTACACAGATGTTACAAAAATGTAACTTTCTGGCCATATACACCATCGGCATGTTTGGCGACAAAAGGGTACTGCATATAAAGAAAAGCACCTGACACCCACAGTAAAATACAATTGTGGAACATTGATGCTGTAGGGCTGTTTTACTACTAGTGTTCCAAGGGTTCTTGTTAAGATCAATGGCATAATGAATTCCACTATGTATCAGGATATTTTAGCCCAAAATCTGGTTGCCTCTGCCAGGAGATTGAGACTTGGCTGGGGATGGACCTTTCAAGAAGACTAAATATGCTTTGTACTGTAGGTGTGCCAATACTTTTTAAACTTAGGTGTTTCAGAACAGTGGCAGACAGCTCGTTAAACTGTTTTGTGTTTGAGAAATTACTGTGTTGAAAAGCAGTGACCATACACATGCACATTGCCAAGTGGTGGAAAAAGGGAACTGCTTCTCAGACTATTTACTGTGGAAAATTAACTTACTCAATGTGTGAATTAAGAATGTTTTGATTTTTTTGTTTTTACGGTAGATGTCATGTATGTTGGTATTTCTTTTTATGGTATTTGTATGCTATGGTATTTTATGTAAATTGACCACATCAGTTAATGTGTAATAGGCCTAATAACAGTAGAAATTCTTGTTAAATTAAAAACATATTTAAAACCATTGTCGAATTAGACAGAAATAATGGGAAATTGAATTGGATTCTGATCCTCGGATGAAAGATTTGCCATAGGCTGAATTCCAGAACGTGCAAATTAGAGAGATTGGACATTTGCAGAGCAGTGGCTCGGCATACATTGTTTTGGCTTTAAAAAAACATATTTTAGTGAAGCAAAAAGAGTTAAATAAATTAATATCCAAGCGCAATTCCCCCTCAGGTTAATGAAACGGCAGTTTCCAATTGGACCTCACCCTGGACACGTTGGGAAGCTATCTGACAGGTGTATTTCGAATTGTAATTAGTGATTGGTTGTCATACTGTCGCAATGTTTGGTGGTCATGACCAATACTTGTTTACAAAAAATATGCCTGAACTAATGGCATGTTTCAGTAAGCCAGCTCTCAGTAAGAATTAGCTGCCAACGCGGATAGAACATCCACAACTGCTAGCGATGATGAGCTAGCAGCAACACAAACTATGCTAGCTGCTTGTCTGGATCATGTGGATCAGTGTCGGGTCACCAACAGTAGCTGACCTTGAACAGAAGAAGCAAGATAAGCCAGCTGGTCAGCCAAGTCAGCCCAAAACGTTCTCAATGTGCCTCACTGCTGCTGCACATGTGGAGAAGGATCAGGTCCAGGAAAATCACACTGCCTGTAAGACAGATCCCCTGGTGGGGTCTGCTTGTGCTATAACAAAGGATGACTCCTGAGGCACTGACCCGGCTCAATGGGGTACAATTTCTGACAATATGCTTACTAACTGGGTTAAAAAGGGGCTGAAACAGACACGCTTACACATCAGCATCAGAATGTCAATACCCAGACCACAAACAATACTTTATAAAAACACATTAAAACTGAGTGTGGAAATGGATGGTTGCTTTTGTTAAGCTTCTTGTCCAGCTTGGATTGCCATTCAGGGATCAAAGTGAAACTTGGGGGTCCCAACAATGGGAACTACTTAGGTATCCCTAGAAACAAGGTTGTAGGAGCAAGGGGGACAGGGGGGACCCCCTGTTAGAAGCAGATAAATTGTAAAATGTGTCCCCCTAATGTCAAATAAAATGTGTCCCCCCTGCCTAAAATAATAAGGCAATTTCATCTTTTCTTAAAAGCACACAGAGAAATGTGGAAAACGGTAAAGGGAATCTCTTGTCAATGCATGATACCCAATTACTCAAAGGGTTGCCTATACACTCAAATGTGAATAAACACTCTAATTTCTAATTTAAGGTGGTCAGCACATGCATAAGCAACTAGTGTCACTGAAATAAATAGTTGATGACCCCAGCCAGCATCTAATGTTGCATAATGAAGCCAATAGACTGAACAAGAAAATTGAAAACTAGAAATCGCTTTTCCATGCAATATGTGGAATAAAACTGATACACTGCAGGTAGTTGAAATGAATTAGTGCAACATTGCTTATTTGGTTAATTCATTGAGAAATTATGCGACAGGCCTACGGGATCAATATGACAGCTTTGAGACGATAGCAAAAAACATCTCCAACATTCTGACAACTTTTCAAAGCAGACACTCAACGTCAGAAAAAGTGCAAAAAACTGCTTGATTAGTCCTGGGAGTATCATTTGTCAGACAGTGAAATCTTTTCCACAACCACGTTCACTGTTGTGATAACTGTGACCTCCATCGAAGATATCACTCTTACAAGGATATTTCTTCTGTGAAAAATAATCAGACATCAAGAATGCTTCAGGAAAGACTGAAACACTTAACGCTGATGTCCCTTCAAAACAACAAATTTCATGGATTGGACTTTAACGCTGTAATCAAAGAAATCTCATCTAAAAAACAAGTTCTCATGAAGGCATGTAGCCCAGGGGCCCCTGACCAGGTTAAAACATCCCTGGTGATATGTGATACATAAAAGATGCTGCTAAATATGATGGCAAAGAGGTTGGTGGAACGCATTAATCGTTCATTTAGCAGAACCACAATGATGCTATTTGTAGCTACATGAGAGAGCATTGGAGGATGGGATATTGGGGATTGTTGAATATACTTGGAAATAGTTGAAGAACAGCATAAAAGATCAATTGTCCTCTCTTTAGCAAAGTTTCCATTTTAACTGCTCAAGCGAGCAACAATGGGGCCTCAGAAATATAGTTTTCTAAGTTATGTGGGTCGCAATGTTGTATTTCATCTACAGTAGTGTATGTTTCCCATAGGCTAAAAGGCATGATTTTGACCATGTATGGTTAATTAGGGGTTTCAAAATGCAAATAGCGATGGTAGCACAGGAACACTCTAAGAACAGGTAGTGAAACTGTCATAGAATTGTTGGATAAATTACACTTTTTCTACACGTACAATAATTTTAAATTTCGTTTGTAAGTAGACATTTTGGGTAGTTTCTACACAATATTATAAATGAGGTCCCTGGATTCAAACAATTTCTGCCAGTCTTTATTATAGATCCTCCAAAGCTTTGTCAAATTGAATGGGGAGTTTTTTGAAATGTGATCTTCAGGTTTCCCCACTGATGTTCAATGGGGTTAAATTCCAGGCTTTGGCTGGACCACTCAATAACATTCACAGATTGGTTCCAAAGCCACTCCAGCATTGTCTTGGCTGTGTGTGCTTCTGGTCATTGCCCTGGTCTGAGGTCCTGTGAATTCTGGGTCAGGATTTCTTCACTGACTTCTCTGTATTTTGGTGAAAACAATGTGGCCAAGTCTGATTAAAATAAATACTGACACACATTTACTTGTTTTTCTATAATAACTGTATTGCAAATCCTGTTTCCTGGTGTCACAGTATATTCATGTAAAGTATTCAGCAACCAGTAAACACCACTACACTCAACTTCAACGACTGAATGCTGGTAATGGCTTGCTAAGTAACTTAAAATGGATGCATTGCGGTGCTTGATTTTGGGCCGGAGCTATCTGCATCGCAAAAATGCAATTTCAATTTTTTTCAGGAACAGTGAGATTCCTTCCTTTTCTTAGTGCTTGACTTGAGTCAGGGCTGTCTGGAGCACAGTGTCTCTTACATTTTTCAGATAATATGATAATACAACAAACAAGTTAGAGTACCAGGACAGCGGTTGTTGACTTTGTTACTTCTTTCTCCTGCTTTCTACTCTCCCTGTCACTCACAGATATATACCACGTTTTCCCCTGCTGCTTCCTTCAGCTACTGTTCTTTCGGTACGCTCCATCACTGGTAAATACATATTTCCGTCTTAGTAAAGTTACAGGACATCAGTATTAGGTTTGTGGTGGTTTTGTAAAAATTACACTTACACTAACAGTACATAGTAGCATGGCATCCTACAATGGAAAACAGGATTGGTTTGGCTTGAGTGCACCATTTTCACAAATAGTGACTGAAAAGTTACAAAATCAGTCATATTTCCTTATTTTGGATACAGCAGCAACCATATTTGTTTCATAGTTAAGTACTGAATCTGAAACTCAAAATCCCTTTTTAAAGTAACCAATGGTGTCTCAGACTTTCAGTGGCAAGGCCAAAGTTACAGTCACCATGCTGTATTATAGCCTATGCATTATAGGCCTAGCTGAATAATGTCCAGTAAAGTTTTGCCAATCTAAAAATTATAGTCGATGTTTTGCTGTGAAATATTGGTATACTGACTTTTTCTGAAAGAAGTCCGTATTCTCTGGCAATCACATCTCTTGCCCATCCATTCCAGCCACACGTAAACCCTGCCTCTCATATCCTTGTTCAGCCAATGGGGAGTGGAGTGGGATCGGCTTAGTAATAAATGGGACATTTTAACAGCGCTAGAGAGCAAGCAAGCAAGCGAATATCACTCGGATACATGCCACCACAGACTGGAGTACAAGAACTCGTTCCACTGAGTGGAGTGCGCAGTACTCCGTGTGCGTCTCTCCAATCAAATGAAAATATATTAGAAAACAGGACTTTTACTTTTTCAACGTGGAACGGATGCTAGGGACATCATAAACAACTTATTTTTTCACGGGAAAAGCACAATATTCACCTGCAGAAGGTGGCAATTATTTTCTCCAGTTGCATGAGATGCGCACGCTTGTTTGTCTTGTCGGGTGCGGTGTGTTGCATTGTTCATTTGGATTTTAAATCATTTGAGGTATGCTCATATAGAGGGTGATCCTGTCATTCAAGTGGATGTGTCTCATTTGCTGTTTTACAAAGTTCCTTTGGCCATAATTTATAGTGAATACGCACCTGACCCAAGGAAGATATTTTTTTTTCTTTAGTTCTCATGCACGATCTCCTATGCAATGCGCTGATCACAACTTTACGGTCCGCTTAGAAGATCTGCCGGAAAGAAATTCTAACACCTCGGTGATCAGCTTACTACGTCACAGCTTGCAGAATCCGGTAAAATGTCTAACTAATATGTGAAAACGAAATAGCCTATAATTCTAGTCAATTTGAGGAATGTGTAGATGTGACTGGGGCGTAAATGGCAATTTAGAAAAGCTATTTATGAATGATGTAAATATAATTAACAATACACACGCTATAGTGGCCTGTTTAAATTGAATAGTAATGATTCAGGAGATAATTCTGGAAAAGCCTAATTGATTATTGAAAAATACAGTCATGATCACTCCTGTATAACAGAAGGTCAAGAAATGACAGGCTCAGTTTGATACACATACACACACACGCACACACACACACACACACACTGACAATATGTTGGCCTCCGTTTAATTCTCCTCTCTCCGTCCTTTTCTCCAGGGAGTGGGGAGAGAAGTTTGGGGAGAATGAGTCGTCGGGTGCAGGGGAAGCATGAGCGGCCAGTGTATTACTGTTAGGCGGGCAACTCTGATGGTTCTATGGGAGTGTACAGCTCTAAGCCTCCTCCAGTGCTGGGTGGTAGTGGCGGAGGCCGTGGGGGCCAGCAGAACATGGGTCGGGGCTGGAGACGGGATAGCTGCCAAGGCAGGAGGCTCCAGTGATGCCGCGGGACCCTTTGCCTGGCTCCTGTCTGACAAAGGGCCCTTTCATCACTCGCAGGAATTCTCAGACTTTACGGAGCGCTACCAGCAAGGATTCACCACTAAGTACAAGATCTACCGGTGAGTCTGGCTGCTGAGCTCTGTCGAAAATGACCGCAAGGTTTAGAGACAGCGGGATGAGATGTGTCAGGAGTTTGCAGCGTAGAAAGGTTCAGATGAGAATCAACAATGTGGTTTAGATCCGATGGAGTTCCAAAAAGTAAAAAGTCAGTGGTTGATATTGGCACATTTGGTTTCTTGAGGGTTTTTGGAGAAAACTTTAGTAATCTATCACAGGGTTAGGGTTACCTGGGGTGTGTAGTATTGTCATCAACGCTAAACAGTGACTGATGTGCGCCTTAATGAGGCTTACAGAGGTGTATAAGTTCTCTAAGAGCCTATGCAAATCCCAAACATGTAGTTAAGACAGGGCTATGTGTAACCAACACATTTAGGATGATTAATATTGTGTTAGAATATGAAACATGAGTACATATGCGAAGACATTTGTTATTTGCATGACAAACAGGAATGAGATTTGATTAACATAATTATCTGAAAGCCACTCCACTAATAAGCCACCATAAAGGAACCTTTTTAGACGTAGAAAGTCTCCACTAGTATAACAGAGCACAAAGTGCCATGCTGGCACATTTACAGGTACAGTAAGTTTGCTTGTAGGTCTATGTAATGCAAATGTAGCCTTGCTGATGGCTAAATTGGCAAATAGTTTCAATGGAAAACAAAGGGCAAGGCAGTCTGCAAAGTCTGACAGAATAACCACATATGTTGTAGCTCACAACCGTTTTTCCCCATCGATAACACACTGCTTTTACTACTGGTGAGTTCAGCTGACAAATACTGGGTTGTTTAAAATAATGAGTGCCATGTGTATTGTCACCTGTCAAAAGGCTTACTGATTTTTCCATTCTTGTACCAAGGCTTGTGTGTGTGGCGTGCTTGTGCGGTGTATGTGGTGTGTGTTTGTGGGTGGGTGTGCCAGGTCATATGAATAGTGATGAGTGTGATGTTGACGGGGCATGGCATAGCTGGAACAGCATAGTGGATGATACCAGCTGAAGGGTTCTGACTGACACATACAGGCGCTTGGCAGCCAGCTGAGGTTACAGGGCCAGGCACAGATGGGGAATGCTCGGCTTTCTCCAATCGCTTTCTCTCTCTCTCACACACACACACAACACACAAAAACACACACAAGAGCCAGATAAACATACATGAACACTCACACCCAGACCCCCGTGAATATTCGAAAGTACTCTAGTGACCTTTTGTTACGGGACCAGTGAAGGCAGTCAAGAGGAGTAGCTCTATCTCTCTCTCTCTCCCTCTCTTGTTTTTTGTAAGATAGAGCAGGAGGAGGACATTGTTATACCCTTCTAATTCTGCTACAATCAAGTAAACTTAAAAGTTGTAAAGAATAGATAATAGGTAGTTTTTATTTTAAATTTCATTACATTTCTCCTTTCAATCTCTTTCAATCTCAGTGCCTTACTCCCCCCTGCTGGTGACTTTTAACAGTGACACAGAACTGTCTGCTACAGCTGCCAGTTCAGGAAGAGAAAGAGTGTCTCAGGATTGCAACACATCACTGATACTCATCCTTTATTGTGGATAAACTGTCTTTTGTCATGTCATGACCACAGTTATTTTAGCTAAGCAGCAATACAAACTCTGAATGAAACATAACAGTTGATAATTGCTATGTAATATGTGCTTCTAGGTATTACATTATATTTTATATCCTTAATATTGTTATATGTATGATTGAGCCTATATAATGGAAGATGAAGACACCCATAAAGACACCACGAATTAACTAAAGCTTTGAATAGAATAGTATGGCCGGTTTAAGTCCAGCAGTAGTAAAGTAGCTTTGGATATTAGTCAAGAGTAGGGATTACAATGGTGCCATGACAGATTAGCTTTGTGTCTGCCAGAGTATACAACACTTTGACCAGTCAAATGTACAGTGTTGGTTAAATTAGCCACAAGCTAGTTTTTCAGTATTTGTGTACATATACCCACACGTTAATCCAACCACAATAACGGTGATAACATGTTTCAACTCATCCTCTCATCTGAAAATTACCCTGACTCTGGGTGATATAAGAAGTGATTGTGTGTAATTAGCGGGTAATTGCTGTTTAATTGGATACACAAACATGTTTGTTTGGAAGAGACACAGAGAAGTGCCTTTATAAATGCTTGAAGATTGAATCATACAATATTGTTAAATTAGGATGTGGCTGGTAACTCTAACTGTGTGCCACCAGAGAGGAAGACGCAAAGCAAGAGATTTTACTTTTGTCTTTGAAAATGAGAATTGGTTCTCAGTCGACATACTTGTGGAATACACATTCCGTTATCAGGGTGTGGACCCATGCTTCATCATTATATTCAGTATCACAGTCCTCTTGAAGATTCTTCATCTCTGTATAATTTCAGCCGGTAGTTAAAAAAGTAGCACCAGAGAGCTTCCAAAAATTGCATACAACTACATGTCGATGTGTACTATGTCAATGCCCTGCTACCTCATTGGAACATAGGGTCCTGGGCCAGCCTTCTACATTCACTGTACCAATTGCCTTTGTGCATCTTGTCACCTGTCGTGCAAATAGCATGAGACTTGTAGAACTAGAATTGCTAGATGAGTGGCCCACGTTGGCTAAGCTTGCAGTACTCAAAATGACGCCACGGTCCCCTTTCAGATTATACATACTATGGCCATTTGATGTAAGGCTGGAATTCTGCTTGTAAGTTATACATGTATAAACACATTGACACATGCAGCCCAAAGTGGGAGGTATAAATATTCCTAACTTTAAAACATTATCCATAAGAAATTAGTGTTTTACTGTATTACTATGATATAATAGAGTAATCACTATATAGCCATTCATGAGAGAAATATTTTTTTAGTTTGTTGAAAATAACAAATATAGCTACACAAATCCAATGTCCCGGTCACATCTATTACTGCTTCAAATGGTTAATAGGAAGACTTATTATGTACTGCAGAGTATGACCTCTCCTCTCCTCTCCCCCAGCTAAAGGTTGAGTGATGCCCCAGGACAGACACAGTAGCGTGTCCAAGTAGCCAGGGGAGTCGTGATGAGGAGCTCATAGAGCACAGGGCTTATGGTTCCTGACAAGCATTTGATGGGGGGAGTTATACGGGGCAGAGGTCCTTCGTGGTGTCTCCTCTGCCATAGCGAGAGCCAGGGTGTTTGTGTGTGTGTGTGTGTGTGGGTGTGTGTGTGCCTCGTTCAGCAGAGGTCCATGGTAGCACTTATCACAGAGCCTATGCTGTGTGTCAGTGGTGACAGAGCTCTCACTCTCAGGGGCAGCTGAGTGAGGACTGGTAATGGCACACGGATGCTGTGTGTGCTTGCCTGCATGTTCTTTTGTTTCTGTGTGTGTGTGTGTGTGTGTGTGTGTGTATTTGCGCATGTGTGGCTGAGCTATTGGCAGGTAATTACTAACAAAACATTTCTTAATAGTTGGCATATATTCTTGAATTTCTGGAACTCTGTTGTAGCAATGCAACATTAATCTTTCACTATAATATCCATAATTTGGACATCCATAATGTCTAAATGGCCCTGTGATTATGTTTTGATCAAAGGGTGCTGATAACGGCCGAGCATGGTCCGGTATACAACAGACCTTGAACGGACAGGCGATGTATGCGTATCGGCAGCCGATGGACGGATGAACTATGTGCACTCATCGGTAGCCATCAAGTGCTTCAAGTAATACAATATCTCATTATTGTTAAATGTGTTATTACTTTAGCTGTCTCAACTTGTAGTAGTCATGGTCAAAAACTGACCGGGCTTTCAGGGATTTGCCGAGGGTCCCTGACCTCATTAGATCATTGACGTGGCCCAAAAGGTGATGTATTCTTATAATCTTCGTCCGGCACAGGCAGATGTGGACTGGCCATCCCTCACAGTCTGGTTCCTCTCTAGGTTTCTTCCTAAGTTTTGGGCCTGCTAGGGAGTATTTTCTAGACACTGTGCATTAAGCATGCTCTTTGGGGTTTCAGGCTGGGTATCTGTAAAAGCACTTTGTGACTGCTGATGTAACAAGAAAAGGAACCAGGCAAGCCTAGTACTGCGGCCCGCGATTAGAAGGGATGAATGTTGTTGCCCCTGGCTGGATTCGATCTGCGGTTTTCTGTGTGGCAAACTGTGTCTGTAACCACTACGCTATTTAAACAGTGGATGTTATTGCATGTGATACATGTGTAGAGATGTGGTGTCTGTTCCAATTAGTTGAAACTCCACAGATCTCAAAATTACTTCCCTGCATCAGCTAACATCTAAACCAACAACAGGTATAACACGGTCGCTACACTACATTCAACGTGTTAAATTTGAAAGATATTACTGTAGATGGCTAGCTAATAGCTATATAATGATGAAAACAATGACTCCACTCACTCCACGGTTGGTTCAACTATGCTATGTGATCTTTTAGTCTGTCTATACAGTACCTATAACGAAAACAATGACTCCAATCACTCCATGGCTGATTCATTTCTTTAGAAAACAATGACATTTGAATAGCCAACCACTACGCTATGTGAACTGCGTTATGTAAATCGAAATCGAAAGCAATATGTTCCTTGTCGGTGCAGTTCATCCATCGCAATATAACTGTAAACAGTTTTATTTTAGGCTTACTATAATGTAGCTACTGAAGCTTGTAGCCAGGGAAGTTTTAGTCCCTCCTGAACAAATCCTAATGCCTAATTTGTTTTGTCTGTGGCGAGGATCGAATGCTGGTCGCCTACGTGGCAGTCCATGTCTCTAACTGCATTATTTAACAATAGTCAGTCAGTCAGTCAGACACTCACTCATCCACTCAGTAAGAGACATTCGCTCTTCTTGGCCAGCTCTGCTGACGCGGTCTGGCAAAACAGGGCTTAATAAAATACATTTGATTGATTATGGGGTATTGGGTGTAGATTGATAGGAAAACAAATGTATTTAATAAATTATAAGTCTATAACACAGTAATATGTGGAGAAAGTAAACATGTTTGAAATACTTTCCGAAGGCACTCTAAATGGTATAAGCTCATCTTGACTATTTATTTATTTACTGTGTTGCAAGAGGTTACTACAAGAGAACAGTTTGATATTTGACAGAAAGTGTATTTTTGATATCATTTCCAATTTAGGATAAAGGGTTTTAAGGGTTAAAATATATTGGCACTGTTATGCCAATCTTACTTGTTGAATTATGCGGGAGAACATGACAACAGTAAAAAGTTATTAATATTAAGAGAACAAAAGGGAAACCTTTAAAATAAACGTAATAACTCAATTCACATCAACATTTCTCATCAAAATTGAAACGTAATTTAGAGTATCTTTATCTAAGTACCAACTGCGGTATTTATTGATATTTTATTTTTCAGGTGTTACGCAATGCCAGGAAAATGTATCACATTCCATAATCCCTTCATTTACTCATGTGTTTCCTTTTTTGGAGCTGTTGCCTCAGTGATACTTGGTTCCAGGCACCGTTACGTTGCTGTGTGTTCGCTCAGAGTGTGAGGTCTTGGCATATGTCTGCTTTGTTCTGACAGCAGAGGCACATGGAGGATCAAGAGTGAACATGGTGTGTAGCTACACCACACTCTGACACGCGCTGTAGATTACAAACCAGGTCAATATGATAATGGCTGTTTACAAGGTTACAGTGATTACAGTCAAGGTGATTACATTCACACCTGCTTCTGGTATTGAAGAGAGGCCAGTTACTAAATCCACATAGGCTCCGTCCATTATCTGACAGTAACCTCATGGTGCCTGGCTAAAGATATAAGACCGCGTTTTGAGGTTAGTAACATAATGACCTTGTTGTGTGATTAAAATTAGCACATTGTCACAGAGCTAAAGCAGCACGCCAGTGACTGTGTTGTGCAATTCTATCCTACATCCAGTAGGCTGGATAACCTTGTGTATACGAAATTAGACAGCACCAAGTAGATCATTTCTTATTTGGTTAATGTTCTGAGGTCTTTTGACGTTGTTGGTGGCATGTTCCCTAGGTTGGTGGGATCATTTATTACATTGGTAACATAGCTGTTAACCATTCCTCTCCATTTTTCCTCTCGCTTATTCTCTCACCCACAGCATCCCACACAAGCTGAATTAGGGAAGTTCATCGGTGCCCCTTTGAATGTGTGTTTGACTTGAAGCTGGCGTGGGCTACAGGATGTAGGGGGGGATACTTTGACTTTAATGTGTGGCAACTTTTAAGTCATTAGAATCAGAAAGAGCTTTCTTCCTGGGTCTGACAATTCAAAACTGTTCTCCTGCTGATGGGGTGTGTACTTGGTACATTCATACAGATCAATGTCACATTAGATTAAGCACAAAGAATTCAAGTACACACTGCAAGTAGAAAACGAATATCTTGAACTTGTAAGACAGCACAGATGGTACAGTATAACATACAGTGTGTGTGTTGTCTGAGAGAGGTAGAGGGAGAATTACTGTCCAAGGATCCCTGAAGTTAGTTCCTCCTCTCTGATTTCACAGCCCCAGCACTCATAATGGGGTGGCTAATATATACAGACACACACACAGAGACACACACAACCTATCTTAAACCCCTGTTGTTAAATCATAGCCAAGGGCAATAGCCGAATTGCCCAGTGCTAATTGCTAAACCTTTAGTGTGTGTTTGTGTGTGTGTGTGTATCCTTGCAAACCTGTGGCGGTAACCATAACTGTCCATCAGCAAGCCCTTACGAGGCTTTGTGTCGATCACACTTAAGCTCTCCCCCTCATTCCCTTGTTGCCTCTCCCTCCCACCCTCTTTTCCCCTCGGAGTACCAGTAATGGTTCCTGGTTATAGAGAAACGTTGTCTTGAAACAGACCCTAATGAGACGATTCCTGCTGGCCATTTTTTTTTTCTTTGTTGAGAATTCTTAATTGCAAGATATTGATTGACAGATGGCACAGGCTCCTGGGGTGGTTCTCTCTGCAAATAAATTAGTATCGCGTGTGTGATTCCGTGTGTTAGTTGGTGTGTTTGTTAATCAACAACAGACCTGGTGACCCATGTGACCAAGCGTAGAGCTCCCCATTGGTGGCAAGTGTGATATCTTGACAGCCTTCGTGTTGAGCCTCACTGCGGTGGAGCACACCAACATGGAATAGTACACCGCAACAGCATTCACATCTGACACCTTTACCATGATCTTTCTTCTATGTAACAGGCTTGACTGCTAAAGAGCAGTTATTATGGGTTATTTGAGCAGCATAGTAATCTGTGCATCGAGCAGCATCCTCTGTGTGCGCTAGATAAAGACAGTTGGCAGGCTGCTCTGCCAGCACGGATATCAACTCACGTTATCCTTATCAGAGGGCCTGAGTCTCTACAGAGGAGCCTTTAAAGCGGCTCATCAGCATTGTGTGTGTGAGAGAGTTTGTGTGCAGGCATCCATTGAGCAGCAACTTGATTACAAACCAGACCAGCTGCAGGGCATAACAAGTCACTCTACATAACCTGAGATTACGCCCTTTTGCAAACACTATTGAAGGACAAAAATTGCACAATGGGCGCAGAGCAAATCTCAAAGCACGATGGGAACAGCGAGGCGCCATTCATCTTTTATGAAATGGCACAGAAAGATCCAAATGGCACCAAAGACGGCTTGCTGAAATGTTTTTTTTCACCCAGCATGGCCTGAATCTGTTTGAGGTATCTCACGCAGGGCAAGTCGTGTCCTTTCATCCACTCTGCAATTGGAACACTCCAATCCTTTGTATTATTCTTTCAATACTCTGAAGCAAAAATGTGAAAAACAGACAGAAGTTGGCCAGGTCTTGGGCCAGGGCCTGGGCCTATCTTTAGATTGTCCACTCTTCATTCTGGCAGAGGGTACTGGGGTTGTGGGCTATGTCTGGCTGTAACTTGCTCTTGAGCCATTTTTCTCTCTCTTCACTATGACTATGATAGAGTGTGCTTGCTAATGGAGCATGACCTGCTGTGTGTGTGTTTGTGTATCCACCCCTGCCTGTGTGTTTGTGTGTGTCTGTGAATGTATGTATGTTTTATTGTGTGTGTGTGTGTGTGTGACATTGCAGGGAGTTTGGCCGCTGGAAGGTGAACAGCCTGGCTCTAGAGAGACAGGACAACAATGGTCTGGCCCTGCCTCTGGACCCAGAGTTCCTCCAGACAATCAGGCTCCTGGGCAGACGGCCCAGCCTAAGCTCCATCACAGACAACATCATCAGGAAGTACGGGACACACTTCCTGCTCTCAGCCACCCTAGGGGGTAAGAATAATAGAATATTTGTTGGTGTAATGACTGAAGTACCTTGTCGACACTGCTGCTGATTCCAATGTGTATTCTCTGTGCTGAATAGGGGGATGTTTTTGGGGTGATTAGACATACTATTTCCTGGCTCAGTGGATATATTTTGCTTTGCTCTGCGCCCTTGTTTGTGTTTAGGAGAGGAGTCGTTAATGATCTTTGTGGACAAGCGGAGGTTGAGTAGGACAGCGGAAGTGAGTGAGGCCAACAGTACGGCTGTTACTCTGGAGACCCTGCACCAGCTGGCTGCATCATACTTCATCGACAGAGAGAGTACCCTGCGCAAGCTGCACCACATCCAGATAGCATCGACAGCCATTAAGGTACACACACACACTCCTACACAAACAGCCGTGAGTTTCAACCTACACAACTGGATCCACTATCGAAGACATCTGTTTAAAGCTAGGAAATGACACCGAGAAATTGACCCTTATACACCACAGCATGGTTATAAAGAGTTTCAGCTTTAAGGTTGGTTGCTGTAAACATGTAAAATATATCACTCAACGGTTGAGAAAGTTGGACCAACTAATGGCAACGGTGCAAACGAAGCAAACGCCATTGCATTTAATGAGCATATAAGACTACAATGTTTTAGAGACTGTAACTTGAAATCGGTGTTATTGTACATGTTTCTAAAGCACTTAGGTTCGCAAATTCAGAAGAAAGGGTAAATGGATTTGCAAACTCACTGTTTACATGTAACTTGTTAACTCATAAAAACAATGCAAAGCCCAATGAAAGATGAAATGAATATGTATCAGTCAATGTCTGATCAATGTTCTTGATCAACAAACCAGAAAGGAACTTTAGGTCCTTCCTGCAACTCTGTATGGGTTCTTACAACAAAAGGATTGACAGTCTTGTTAAGGATGTAATGGAATTTAAACAGTGTGGAATTTACAGAATTGGATGGAGAGGGCGGTGGGGCATGCAGAAAACCAACCTTGCAGAATAAAACAAAATATATGTTGATCTTGCAAGAACAACTCTTGATGAGCTCTTTCCGAAGGAGATCACCAGAAGAATTAAACCAAGCATTACAATATTTTAATCAATGGAATCAATAACATTAAATCTGAACCCTGCAAACTGATCCAAGTTATGACACTAGAACGTTCTATTATAGGTCTGGTACCTCATTATCAACCTGTATTGATCAATTCTTTACCAACAAGGCTGAGCAATATTATAAAACTGTATTAGTGGCATTAGGCTGCAGTGATAATAACTTGTTTTCACGCTTGAGCTCACAACATATAAAACATAATCCCAAAGGCAGGGTTATACATAAGAGACCATGAAAAATGTTTTTAAATGACTCTTCTTAAAACGAAAAATTATATAATTTTGTTCTAATGTGTATGAGAAAGAGAATCTGGATGTAGCACTCAATGTATTTGTTAAATTATTAATGAAAGTAGTTCACAAACATGCACTTGTGTGAACCGTTAGAGCCCCCTGTATTAATGATGAACTGATGGTACCAAACCTAGATAAAGTTAATGAATGTCATAAATGTCACCCATTGAAAAAAGACTTTCGAGAAAAAAAGTATATTTGAAGAAAATTATTTTAAACAGAGGTTGATTGGTTATTTAAAAGACCATTACATTTTGCCAATCATTTTAATGACGGCTTAACTAGAAAAACTCAGAAGGGTAACGACAACATAATTTATTTGCCTAAAAGATCTAATAATGAGAAGAACTGCTGTTTTAGTTATTGTGTTGGAAATTGTTGTCCATAAATAATAAGGGAAAATCTCAAGAATGGTAGCAGAACTATGCCAAGCATATTTGACATTTAAACTAAAGACTCAAAGAGAATGCATGGACACAGTTGTGGAGGGAAGTAATTCCACTACCTAAAAATGCTATAGCACTCTTTGCTAGCTCTAAGAGCCGCCCAATTAGTTTGCAGCATGATCTTGGTAAACTGATGTGAACGTGTGATAAACAATAAACTGGTAAGAATGCAGCTCGAAATAAGAACACTGTATTTACTTCAAAACATTTTGAAAATACAAAAGTTAAACTGGAGCTGTAAAGAGCGAGACCAATTAGCAGATTGAGATGGCTAAAAAAGTTTTGATTGTTGTTCTTTAAGCTTTGGCTTATGCAATCTGTACTTCTGTCTAGTAGCATAGTCAGGTGCACCTAAGTAATACCTAACAAGGCTTCAGCTTGGTCAGAACAGAGAATCAAACCTGTCTATTTATTACAAATATTGTTTTGTGTAAGATTCCAAATGGTCTGTATTGTCACAATGTACAACTTCCATACAATTCTCAAAATACATGCCAACATGGGTGTCTTCACAATCCCCAAGTCAAGAACAGACACAAGGAAATGTACAGCAATATACAGTACAGAGGCAAAACTTCACTCTATTCCACCACATGGAACTCATATAGCCGTATTATCAAAGAAAACATAGAGACATACAACATCTTACAGCACTGAGAATAATGTGAACACACGTGTATACACATACACTCTACAGCAGGTTTTTAAATGGTTTCATGTCAATGCACCCAAAGATAAAAAGATATAGTGACCTGCCAATTAACTGTTGTTGCTTGCTTTTTGGGGTTTCGGGCTGGGTTTCTGTAAAAGCACTGTGTGACATCTGCTGATGTAAAAAGAGCTTTATAAAATACATTTGATTGATTGATTGAGGTTACCAGTGGAAATCCTGCTACTCTAAAACTGTTGCCATTATTTGCCCATCCCTTATCATGTAAAATACATTTGATATAGCAATCTTTATTTAACAAATGTATATGGCATTCTTTGGCAGAATTGATTGATGCAGCTCAAGAAATCATTAATTCAGTTTGCTTGTAGTCAAGTAAATAGGTATTGGGTTTGTAATCAAACACATTGCTTTCTGATCTAACTATTCCGGATTATGCACCATTTCTGTTTAAATTGGTTAACTAGCTATTTAGAAAGTTGAATCATTTTACTATCTAGCTTCTTAATACTGAACTTATTTCAGGTCATCCACAGTTAGCATATCTGTTGTGTCAAATAAATTGGTCTTGACGAAATGGGCGCCATGGTCAGACAGGCAAATTTCTATTGTTGTATGTGCATTGCAACTAGGTTTGTTGCTAGAGAAATTTGACAGCCAGATGAAAAGGTTGTGTCTATTTACTATTATTCATGCATGTTGGCTAATCGCTCAGACTAGTTGTTGCATGCTATAGGGTGTTGTGTGCTACTGACGAAGATGGCATACCTAAATAGTTGTTTGATCAGGACTGGTTTGTTCCCAAATGTAGGACTCATGTGATCCTTTTTACCTTCGTATTTCTGCTACTGACCGTAAACACATTACAGCTATTAAGATAGCTAATGTGGCAAATGGCATGTTTGTAATGTGGCAAAGGGCATGTTTATAACCTTACTGTTGCTCTGATTAACAATGGCACACAGGTCTGTGTAGGGTTGAAGACTGATACATTATATTGATGCTCTGCTCTGCCTACAAACAAAAAAATGTGTTATGGTTTGTTTCCTTGAAAAAGGTTTTGACCAATGATGTTTATAATTACCAAACATGCAAACAAAAATGGTAAAGTCAGTGAAGGTTAATTTATTGGTCTGCACGGGCTGGCATTTCTTCTGTGCGGAGGAACTAGAGGAGCTGCACAGCTGGGTGCACACGCAGCTTAGAGGGAACATAGCTGCCATTCAATTATAGGCCCTAACTACCACTGCTAGACAGGCGAGTCCAAAGACTATTTGTATACCTATTAAAATACATTATGGGCTTTGGTGGAAAAAAAGATTGATCAATATTTTACCAAACTTATATTGTAGGTATAATAAAACCACCATGTAATTGTGTTGGGGGGGTCCCTGCTCTTCACGGTTTTCTATTATTTTTTGCATAATTTCTTGTGGGATTTACTGTTTTATATTTATCTATTTATTTTCACTCCATAAAGAGTAGGCAGCAGCTAATCAGGATTCTTTTGAATTCATAAATAAATAAAAACATATTGGGTTTGCTGTAGCTTTGTCTATTGGCATGGTTGTGTTGGTGGTGTTGGCTGTGGGGATTACAGGTCCATGCATAGCAGAATGTGTTTCAATATAATCTTCCCTCATCTTTCATTCCAAGAGCAGGGGCTATTCATCACTGTGTTAGTCATTTTTACTGATTTATGTTATTAATGAATGTCACGTCCTGGCACAAGCCTGCCTTGCCAGTGAGACCCAACTCCCTCTCTCGCTCATTCGGAGCACGGTCACCTGTTTGTTGTATTGCCCTCACCTGTGTTCCTTATCGCAGTTGCTATTCAAGTTCCTCGTTCTTTTCCTTTTGTAGCGTAGTTTTTTCCTTGTCTTAGTTTTTTACATTTTAGTTTTGTTACGCTGTAGTTCTATTAAAAGTCATCCGTTTTCCCTGCGCCTGTGTCCTGCCTCCTACAGGCAACTTCACAGATTGACCGACCTCAATAAAGGATACAGTGTCTGAATTGAGGGCTTGGGAGAAATGGCAAGTGACTGGTGGATAGCTCCCCCAAACAATTTTTTTGGGTACAGGGATCGGGTTTCTTGGTCACGGGAGTGCCCGCAGCTTGGATGTAACGGCTTTCCTGCTCCGGCGTGGGACCCCGCGGAGGCGAATCCGGGAGTATATGGAGAAGACCATCGGCCCCGCAGTTGTTTGGCGAAATGCACCACCGAGGTCCTGTTCTGACCCACTGCCCGTTGGTTGGTTCTGGGCTGTGTCTCAGCTGGCCCTTCTTTTCAAGTTTTCGGGGCTGACTGTTCTTTGTTGCCTACGGAGACCTCCTTCCACGGCACTGTAGGTTTCAGCGGAGCTCCGGGAACGGCGGCTGCCACCTCTGGAGCCGCGTCTTTGCGGAGGGGGTAATGTCATGCCAGTGAGATCCAACGCCCTATCTCCCTCATCTAGAGAACGGACGCCTGTTTGTTGTTATTGCCCTCACCTGTGTTCCTTTTTTTTAACGTTGATCATGTCTTGATTTTGTTTTAGTTATTTTTATTATAAGTCCTCCGTTCTTCATTCACTTCTGTAATATAAAATGAAATACTCAGCGTAGTGTTTGCAACAATGTGGCCAAACATCGTGGCATTTATGCTAGCTAGAACTTCAAACTTGACTAGCATTTTCCTTAACACTAATATTAAGTGACTTGTAAAATGTTAGGAATTCACGAAATGGTTATAACGTAAAACAGTTTTGCTAGGTTTCAACAACTTTACATCAGTTTCTCCTGTATGAAATACCTGACGGGAGATAATATAAAATGAAATACTCAGCGTTGCGTTTCCTCAACCTTGACTTTATCGTGAATGATGAAAAGCACGAGAGCTCCCACAACATAGACTTGCAGGCATTAGTAATCAATCTTGTTAGATTAGACAGTTCCAGTAGATTGACGATCTAACGCTAATTATTTTTTTAAAATCACAGTAATGGTTAACACGTCCTTTTTAAAATATCTTTTAACCCTTTTCAACATTTCTTGCTGTTTACACATGAATTAACAAAATATATGTTCACATGTATAGATATCAAATAACGTGATCAGCTTACATAGATGCCTATTTAAACTGGTGAGATCTGCTGAAAACCGTACATTACGAGTCATGTTTTTTAACCAGACTGATGGATTGGTCTGTCCATAGTGAGAGTTCGGGAACCACTTCTAAAGAATGTGGGGCAGGTGGAAAGTAAATGTACCAAAATATGTTACAGTTGTCCCTGACACAATTGTACAGTTGAGCATTGATTCCTAACATTATTTGTTAGGAGTCAAAAACCCACTTGAAGTTTAAAAGGGTCCATCTATTTATCATTGACTCATCCCTTTGATATCCCCTCTTGGGCCACCACAGACAGATAAGGCCATATATTCCTTAAAGTGAATTGGCAACAGGACACATCATGGCTGTTTTGGCTGCGTCCTCATGGACAAAGTGCTGCTATAACCGTCTGATTGAGATTAATTGAGCAGAAGTCCTCTGAGGTGCATTTGTTTGGGAAGCAGTTTCAGGTGACTGATGTAAAATATTCACAGCATCAGCAGCCTTTAATTCAGGCCATGGATTTTTACCTCACCAAGATGAAGACGGATGGCAAAACAGGAGCTTCTCTGAGAGAGCACCGGACCGCGGCTTAGAGAGATAACTGATTTTCAAAAAGAGAGAAGCCTGTCATCCTAGAATAACATAGGAGCTATAGCTAGAACACTCTGGGTGAAAAATATAGGGATGGGGGAAATTAAATAAAGAAGGAAAGTGGTGCCTCTACAATTACGCATCAGAGGGATGAATCATCGGTTCCATTTCAATAATTTATTCTAGAGCTCGTCCCATTTGTTAGCCATTTTGGGTATGAGTTAAGGTGTCAGACACTAATGAATAGAAGACATATGAAGAGAACAGAGGTTCTGCTGTTCCTAATAAACTCTAACCTACACTAGCGAGCATTGTACAGTGACAGGAAACACTAAAAGCACTGGGTGGTTTAAATTTGATTCACAACCCAGGTCCATTTCTACAGAGGTTTATTACAATTAGACTGAACAACGAATAGCCATTGATGGGGAGAGGACAGAGGAGTGTGTTGACCTAAGTCGCTGGTGTTCAGTCATTCATGTCCTGTTATGGTTCATTTGTAGAAGAATCAAGATTATTTGTGAGGCTAAGCTTTGGAAATCAAGAGAAATCGAGAGAGAAAGTTCAGCATATAGAACAGATTTGATGGGGTTACATAAAAAACAAAGCACTCTGTCTTGCTTTATCCCTTGTTCATCAATTAATTATTCATTTGAGACAGATTTTGGCATTTTCATTATTCAAAAAGGGTGATAAACAGTATCATGGTATCTTTGTCATTTTGCTGTGTCTTCCCCCAACAAAAACAATGCAAAAACAAGAGAAAGTTTGTAATTTTATATTGAGGTCTTTTAGACTCTTGGGGAATTTTTGAAGACATTAGGTAATGGTATAAGCTGCACACTGCTTCTCTTGCACTTATACCTCTGTCTAGGCTGTCCGTCAAGCTCAAGCTTGGAGTAATCTTAACCTTTTGGCCAGCTCTGTTTCTTCTCTGCAACATTGTCTGACCATAGCACTATAATAAGTCTGAGAAGGGATGAGCGTTGCTCATTTGCTCCAATTTAAAAGTAAGTCCCTCTGTCAGTCCCATGCGGGTAGGTGAAACAGTCATAGTTTCCCTTAAAGCATTGTTTCCTGAGCTGGGGAGTGATACCACAGCATTAAAACCTACTTTCTTCTCTTAAAAGCCCTCTGCCTCTGCTTGCTCCCCAATGGTTTTCAGTGAGCCTCTGTATCCTTTAGGGGGCAGAATTATAATCTCATTTTGATGCTAGTTTATTTTTTCGATAAGTCGATAAGCTGATTCGCAGCTCCGGTTGTCATCGGAGTGTAAGCCAGTGCAACAAAGTGGTTTTAAAACATCTCGCTGGAATCCTTAAAGAATGTCTAAACATGCATAAACACATCTAGGATGCAAATGGGGAAATGCGGTGTCGACTAAGGCTATGCCTCAGTGATTAAAAACATGCAGATTCTTTGTTGTGCAATAGAAAAAAAAAGCAATTTTCAAAGAAGCGACGGTCCTTTTGAAACATGAATGGCATTCCATACTTTCTAACAGGTTGGCGTATAGGCCTCTTAATACCCATTATTATTCAAATATCTGACAACAGGGGCTCACTTACACTGGCATTTCATCTATTTTATGCAGCTTTTGTGGAATTATTCCTAGGTGGAATTAACAAAAGCCATGAATCCTCATCTGTTTCCATGCTTTAGTGGTATTATGATAATATTAATGCTTGCATTTCAAAAATAATTGAGCTTCCTAGACAATTGAGGCATTGCACCATACATTTTTAAATAAAACAAACTGTTGGTACTTTTGGTACATTGCTTTGGAGCACTTATACTTTTATTTTCTCTATTCTCATTAGGTATTCCAAAATACGAAACAGTAGCTAGACCTTTAAATGAGTCCCCAGGGGCAGATTATTTGGCTACGGCCTTTTACAGAGAAGGCATCCATACTTCGAGTGAATTCACTGACTGACATCATGCTGGTGCTGGCTTTATGATGATGCATACCGGACACGTCCCATCACACAACCAAGCAACACAAACTGCTTATTCCAGGAAAGCCTTTAAGAGCAATCACCAGACACATTAAATGCAGCTGTTAGAATTTCTGATAGAGTCAGCATGATTTAATTGCACTCGATTATGGCATATTAATGCAATCCTCCCTCTCTCTCCACCCGCTCTCCCCTTCACCACCTCCAATCCATCTCATTAACATTTTTCAATCTGTGTTTAGGCAATCTCGCATTTTTGATAATGACAGCCCCCAAAGCCCCGTAAATTACTGTATATACTGAAATACACAAACAACTGTTTAAAGTAGTTTTTTTTTTCTTTTTCTGAATAAATGTATTACAGAATGGACTAAGTGTGTGCATACACTGCTCTTCTGGGTCCTTGCTGCAGATGGTCTCATTGCTATGCATAGAAAATCCAGCTTTATATTTGCATTCGGTCAATTTTCCCTTTAAGTCTGACATCTGTCTGTGTTAGAAATGAATCTGCCCATCCCTGTTACACTTTGCAGATTTTAATTAATTGTGTCAAAGCATCAGTAAAAAAGAATGGAAATCTCCCACCCACCCCATTCTTTATCATTTTTTCTATTTCTACATTTCCAAGTTACAAAAATGTCAATGTTGAGTGAAAATGTTTATCTCGTCAATGTTCTGATTACTATAATGAAGAATGCTGTTCATGTACTGGCTAGATAAGGTTTGTCTTGGTTCTACTGTCTTGAAGAACACTGAATACCTTTTGAAACAGTTCCCTTTCTGGTCTATTTCTTTCTTGTGCCTCACCATTTCTTCAGTTTTCCTAGTGACCTTAAAGTAGGTGTCAATGAAGGACAACTTTTTTCCCATAAAGGGAAATGTTTCTGATGAATATACAACCACATGTCCTCATTAATCTGCAATAGTGATGTGGTTACTTTTATTGTCCCTTTGGGAAAATATTTAAAGATGGAGCAACCATAGTGGTACGGGAGAATAATTTGTAAGGGACAGGGTGGGAGATGGATTGGCCCGCAGGCTGCCAGTTTGTCTTGAGATGGTGGCAGAGGAACCTTGATTTACAGTAGCTTTAAATCAGCCTTTTGTCAAGGATGATTGAGCTGTAATTGTGAACTATCTAACCGTGCACTAAGAGAACAGAGATCCTGTTTCTTTCTGGTTTGTCAGACTGAATCTAGTGATATGTCTGTGAAGATACATCTTTCAAGACTTCGAGGGAAATTGGAAGGTAATTCTTTCTTTTTCTTTCCTTTGTCACTGAAAATAGTGATTTATACATTTTTCTTCTTTTTTTCTTTTTTGCAGACTCCACATTCTTCTCTCCCTTGTTGTCAGATGACAGGGCTTTTGAGATACATTGCTACAAAACAATAACACATTTGAAGAGTCCTCCAGATGACAGTGGTTGCTCTCTTTGCCAAGGGAGCTGGCAGAACTAGCCAGTCAGCGTCCTTTACAGTCCAAACTGCATTGGTTGTGATGACTCGCGAGTAGCCTGACTCCGCCATGCCCCTCCAATCTTTCCACTGCCTTGTTATAGCCTCTGCCTTGGGTCTCCTCCCCAGATATGGAGCTTAGAGTTTTGCATCATTGAGGAGACACATTCAAGGCAAAGAAATTGTTTCAATGAAAATGTTGGTAACGATGATGTCATGGACATTACAACAGATGAACAAGAGATGTCTGAATACCAGTGCTGACCAAAAACCTTACCCTTGGTTAAATTGAATAAGATGAGGAAGTGGTTTACTGCCATAGGCCAGTAAACCTTCATTATATCTGCTGTACATGCCAGAGGCTACTAAATCAATAAACACTGTTAACTGAGTTTTCTGCCATCTGCATATTGGAATGGACAGACAAGGCTGGTCAATAAAAGTTCACAGGTCAATAAAAGATCCCTTTTGAAATCTTCACAGTGGGCTGTAAACCCATAAACCTAGTTCACTACAAAACTCTCAGAATTGCTCCTTCACAGAAGTTTAAATAAACATTTGGTGACATGTTGGATGACTTAGGTATAGACAAGACAATTTATCTATGTAGGTCATACAATGTTTCTCAGTACAAGCATGCTTTTGATAAGCCTTTTCACAGCAGCACACAATGTTACTGGAGTTCAGCTCAGTGATCTGACACTCATAAGCCTTAACTGTTTGAGTGTCAACCCAGGGCTCAAGAGCCTGTATAATTGAAGAAAAATACTTTTCAAATGTAAAGTGATGTAAAGCGATGTTAAACATCATTACTGCTCAGTTTTCTTAATGGCAGATGCCTAGAACATTACTGTAATTGTTTGAAAAGCTTTGGTGAAAAGTCAAAACCATAGTAAGATATTCCTATTGAGAAACTGCTACAGAATCTTTTAAAATGTAATGGGTTCTCAGAATTACTTCTGTCCTTCATGTTGGTAATGTGGAAAGCATGGTTCCACATATAATAATCTATCTGGCCCGGCAGGTGTGATATCACATGTTGATCTTTACATATAGAACAAGATGGTGGGTCCATCTTTAAGAATTTCAAATGTTGCAAAATGTTCTGTCTGGACGTTCATCAGATTAATGAATTGCCTTTAAAATGGCTAAAGAAGAGCTGTATAAATGTATCCTATACAAGTTATGGTTTGGAGATAGCAAACCATTATTTCCAGCATATATTGCATCCCTAGATCACAGATGAATGAACTTAGAAACCACTTGCACTGCTGATAATGTTAAATGTGAAATAGCCATATGCAATGAAATTGTTATTGCAAATCTGATCCTTTGGGTTAACTCACAGATGATTGTTGCGAGATGAAACCTTCCGAACAGAAAGTGATTGTAAATGTTACCATTTACAGTAGCCATGACAAAGTACCTAGAACAGAGGCACCACACATACAGTACATGATGCAATTCCAACCATAACAATTTAAGAGGTAGGTAAATGTGTCAAAGGGCCATAATTCTCTTGAGGAGATTATTGTAAAAAAAACAAAAAAAAATTGACTAAATGCTTGCAGTACTTTTTGCTGTGAGTTTGGTGGTTTTGGTTTTGGTTCGGTGTTTTCCCAGTTTAAGCCAGAGGGAAAATACTTTTTGTCAAGCGTCAGTCTTTTATAGTGTGCAAAGAGATGTCAGTTCCCACTTCAAATATAGGAAAGCATCTATGCTGAGTGTTTATTGTTTTTTATAAATTTTCTATACTGTTAGACCTCATGACCTAAGAGTTTATGTATTATTACACTACCTTTGTGAATGGAATTTATTGGTTGTGTGAACCAAAATGTAGAAGAGTTAAACATTTTTTTAACATGTTTTGGCTGTCTTTTTAGCTCATGGTACTTGAAGAATTGCGAAACCGCACATGCAATTTTACAACAACTATTTGCCTACATAATGGCACTCTGTTTTTAAGTGCTACAATATTTTAGGGAACTTGGATGACTTTGGGTTTTTTCCTGTTTTGCATTTGTTAATGGTAATTTATGCAAACTGTTTCATGGCACTCAATATTTTCATATGTAGATGATGAGCTTTGTGATCATTTCTGATTTTTTCAGCTCTTGAACAGCCAAGCCAAGGGCAGTACCAATAAGTTCTTAAATAGCTGCACCAGGGCCCGTGGTGGGTGTGGGGGCCTGGGCTTGGCCTCTATAATAAATATTTTTTTGTATTTTTATTTTATATTGTGTAAAAGGCACTCTAGCGACAGATGCTATAGCCCATGGGTTTTAGCTTCCTTGCTAGAGTGCCCGACTCCCATCCTGAGGACCCGGGTTTGAGTAGGACCAGTTACACTGGTGCCGTGACCCGGATGTGGGAGTGCTGTGCAATGAGTAAAAATTCCCCGATGCCTTAAGTGGCGCTCTAGCGACAGACGCTAGAGCCTATGGGCTTTAGCCTCCTTGCTAGAGCTCCCGACTCCCATCCTGAGGACCCAGGTTCGAGTCTAAGTATGACCTTTTGTATAAGGACAGCTTGCACCCCGGCCCGGTGTCACCACGCTATGCCAGTGGTGACCGGTACAGTTAATGTTTATAGGTTTAATTTAGCATCTTTTGCAACTTGTTTTCCATGCAACAATCTCATATTTCTCATAATTCTAAAATTTTACTGAATTACTAATGGTACATTGATATTGGATTCTGTTTGATCATTTGAAACACTTACACTCAAAATAAATTATTGTATGGTGACATTGGCTGTATGTTGGAAAATATTTGTAGCAAAAATAAGAGAATGCCAACACTGTGTAAAGCTGTCATCAAAGCAAAGGTTGGCTACTTTGAAGAATATGACATATAAGTGGATTTGGATTTGGTTACTACTTGATTCCATATGTGTTATTGCATAGCTTTGATGTCTTCACCATTATTCTACAATGTGGAAAACAGTAAAACTGTAATACCTTCGAATATGTAGGTTTGTCCAAACTTTTGACTGGTACTGTATGGCCCGCCATTAAATATGTACTGTAAGCTCACTCTACAGCTAACTTGAAATGTCTTTACAAAACGTTTTTGTAGCTCAAACAATTGGAACCTTTTCAATGACTTTGCTGCAACAGTGAACTGTCAGTGGAGAAAGCTTAATTGCTAGCTACAGTGCATTGACATCAGTTTCATGTACATACATACAATATTTACACTGAGTGAACATGCATGTCTGTTTGTTTGGTTGAGTGAGTGCATGACTGAGTTTGTGTGTTGAGTTTAAGCAGAGTTGATGTGCTGTAGGTGGTCAAATGGTCTCTGAACTTTTCTGGTTCAGTCCCAGGCTGACTGATGGTACATGATTGACAAGGTTGTGGATGGGGTTAGAAAGGTCCTTAACAATGGTGTGTGCTTTCATCTGGGATCATTCCGGCCAGATCCAGGATGGATGGAATCATACGCCAGGGATGTGATGGGTGTCGTGGAAATCACTAAATGGGAAAGGTACAGAGGTCTTCTTCACCACCCGCTGGAATGCTCTGTGATTGTGTGAGCATAGCAGTTCCTATTCTAGGCCATGATTCAGCCAGCGAGGAAACTTTATGGTGTAGCAGTAGTACTTTGAGAAGACCCAGGGTAGCATTCCAAATTTCTTCAGACACCTTGTGAATTAGTCACATTTACCCCCCTGGGGTATGAGGAAGAGTAAGTTAGCAGGTGAGAATTGTTTTAACTAATACTTATATAATAATAATAATTATAATTTATTACATTTATAGAGCGCTTTTCATTATTTATAAGAATCTCAAAGTGCAATAAATACATTATATATATATATATATATATATATACAGGTGCTGGTCATATAATTAGATGATGATTATAACTGACAACTAATGAAAACCCCAAATTCAGTATCTCAGAAAATTTGAATATTGTGAAAAGGTTCAATAATGAAGACACCTGGTGCCACACTCTAATCAGCTAATTAACTCAAAACACCTGCAAAGGCCTTTAAATGGTCTCTCAGTCTAGTTCTGTAGGCTACACAATCATGGGAAAGACTGCTGACTTGACAGCTGTCCAAAAGACGACCATTGACACCTTGCACAAGGAGGGCAAGACACAAAAGGTCATTGCTAAAGAGGCTGGCTGTTCACAGAACTCTGTGTCCAAGCACATTAATAGAGAGGCGAAGGGAAGGAAAAGATGTGGTAGAAAAAAGTGTACAAGCAATAGGGATAACCGCACCCTGGAGA
>JACXGI010008278.1:0-34088 GCA_016801175.1 Esox masquinongy
ATAGCCTATTTTTCACATCTGATTTAATTTCATAGAACTTAATATTGCTACACTGAAACTCTTTGTCTGGACAATACCCCAGTACTCAGCTTTGATTAGAAAATGAATGGCATGCCACTGTGATCATTGTCTGTGATGACAGAGTCAATTATTATGCAGCCTCAGAGGGGTGCCTAAACTTTTTCATACCACTGTATTTTTTAACACTCTCACAAAAGCTACTTTTGAGAAAATGTCTATTACCGTTAACATGTAGCGATTTCCATCATTCTTTTTTTTTTAACTCAGTTTTTATTTAACAGAACCATTACAGAGAACAAACAAGTGGAGATGCTTTTGACTACAATTGTCTGTAAAAAAAAAAAAATCCCGACCTGTTCAGTCAGTCAGACTAAATTGCTCTTTCATTCCTTCCAGGTAAACCTGATATACAGACACTAAAATGAGTTACAATGAAATAAAAACAATAACAAAAAAAAAAGAAATTTAATAAAATAAGGGAATAAAAACAGAGGCAACTAAAATATTGGCATTGCTTGTATTATTGGTGACCATTTTATAGCAAATCTGTCTGTTTTTAACTGCGGTATCCCGCGGTAGTTTGTTTCATAATAAATACATTTTTTACTCTATCCCTCCATTGTGTTATGTTGTGGGGTTCCGGCTTTAACCAGGATGATGTAATTGTTTTCTTTGCTATTAAGAGCAAAATTCTCAGTAAAGCGATCAAATCATTATCCGTTATATCTTCCGTATTTATACCCAGTATGTAAAGTGCTGGATCTAAAGATGCCGGATCTAAAGATCTGAAATTGATACCCAAAACCTGTTTGATCTCTTTTTGGATTTCCTTCCAGGAGTTTGGGGCAGTTCCAGAAAATGTGTGTGAAGTCCCCTATTAACCCACTACCCCTCCAGTGCAACTCAGATGCATTGCTGTATTTAGAAGTGATGGATGGGGTGTTAAAATACCTCATCTTCACCTTCCAATCAAATTCCCTCCATGATGGGCTGCTAGTTAATGTCCTGCTTTAAATGTCTCCTCCCATTCTTCATCTGATATTATAATATTTGTTTCCAATTCCCATTTTTCTTTGACACCCATATTGTTGTCCATACATTCATATTGTAGAGCTTTATACATTTTTGAAATAACCCCTCTCTTTGCCTCTGCCTCTTTGAATTACATTAAAAGCTCCTCGAGTTTGGATGGTGAATGGCATAAATATTCCCATTCCTTGGGTTTCTGAATATAGTTTCGTAGTTGTAAAAATGTATAAAAGTCATGAGCTGGTAGGTTAAATTCTAGTTTAAGTTGTTCGAATGACTTTGTAGTTTGTCCACTGAAAACTTCTGCAATATATATTAAGCCCTGCTGTGCCCATCTCTTATATCCTGCTTCCATAGTTGACGGCAAGAAATCTGGGTTTGTTGCTATTTTAGTGGCCCAGCAGATGGAGTTTGACATTTTTTATTTCTTTCGTATAATTGACCATATTTTCATAGTTCCTTTGATACAGTCATTAACAATTCTGAGATTCTTCATTGTCCTTTTGTTTAGAAATGGGAGTGATTCTAAGGGTATGTTCAGACAAGAATTTTGGTCTATTCCCACCCACACCGTATCTGTCACTTTGGTTATGCACATAATTATATCCCTGAGTTGTGCTGCCCAGTAGTTGTTTTTTAAATTAGGCAGATTTAACCCCCCCTTCTCTTTCGGGCAAAGAAGTGTCTTATATTTGATCCTAGCCTTTTTGGTTTGCCAAAGGAATTTCTATATGATTTTGTCCAGCATTTTAAAAGTGGAACTAGAAATCATAATGGGTAATGACTGGAACAGAAACAACAATCTCGGTATTATATTCATTCTTACTGTTTCTATTCTCCCCATCAAGTTGAGGGGTAAAATCTCCCATCTAGCCAAATCCTTTTTTTATCTCGGTTATCAATTTTCCATAATTAGCTTCAAATAACTGTGCTATGATAGGAGTAATAGTAACACCAAGGTACCTAAACCCTTTATTAGTCCATTTAAAATGGACCTTCGATTCCAGTTCAGCTCGACACTTGCCTGAGATCATCATAGCTATGGATTTTGATTCATTAGTCAAGTATCCTGACACTTCACCATAATCTCCCAGGTTATTCATCAGGGCTGGTATAGACGCTAGTGGTTCACTTATAAAAGTTAATATATCATCTGCAAATAGAGATATTTTGTTTTTCACCCCCCCTTCATCTTTTATCCCCTTTATGTCTTTATTTTGTCTTATTGACTCCGCCAAGGGTTCAATATTTGCAGCAAATAGTAGTGTACTCAGACAGTCCCCCTGTCTAACTCCTCTTTTGAGGGTGAATAAACCGGTGCAGCACCCATTAACTTGTTTAATTCGTGATTTGGGGTTTTTATATATCACCTTCACCCAATCTATGAAAGTATAGTATAGTATAGGAAGCTCCACTTCACTCGGTCGAAGGCTTTTTGTGCATCTAAACTAAGCAACATCACTGGCTGGGAACTGCTTGTATTACATGAGATAAGATTTATTGTTCTCCTGATATTGTTGGCTCCCTGTCTTCCAGGAATAAAACCTGTTTGATCTGGTTTAATTAATTTGGTTATACAATTCTGCATTCTCTGTGCCAATATGCTTGTTAGTATTTTTAAATCATTTCAGAGCAAACTGATAGGTCTGTATCCCTCGCATGAATTTGGGTCTTTGCCCTCTTTATGTAGGACCAAGATGACAGCTTCTGACCAGGTTTTTGGTAGATCTCCTGACGAAAGAGCATAGTTAAAGACTTGATAATACTGGCGTGATCTCCTGCAAATACTTTGTAGAACTCTCCTGGAAACCCATCTGAACCAGGGGACTTATTATTTTTGAGAATTTTGATTATATCGGATATTTCCTGTAATGAAATTGGTTGTATCATTCCTGATGCTTCTTCTGCTGATAATGATGGTACATTTTCCAAGGAATGCTAGGGTTTTGGTTTCTATTAAATTAGATTCTGAATCATCATACTGATTTTTATAATATTCTGCAAAAGATTCAGCTATCTCCATTGACTTTACCATATTTTGTTTGGAATGGGGTGGTCTAATTTTTGAGATTATCTTGCTTGTCTGAGCCTTTCTAAGCTGGAATGCTAATAGTCGACTTGTCCATTTCATAGTATCTTTGGCTGGCTTAAGAAACGTAGGGCTCCTTCTATTTTAAATGTAAGAAGTTCATTCAATCGCTGCTTTATTTTTTTCAGTTCAAGAAGTATAGAGTTGTCTAAAGTTCTTTTATGTTCTGACTCCAGTTCTTGGATTTTACTTTCTAACCCTCTTTGCTGTTGTAGACGAGCTTTTCTCAATCTGGAAGATATTTCTATTATCTTTCCTCTTATAACCGCTTTACCCCCCTCCCACAAAATCAACAGTGATACCTCACACCATTGACATTTAATTGAAAATATTCATTAAAATTTTGTTTTATTTCGTCAACCACTCTTTTGTCTGATAGGATCGATACATTAAGCCTCCGGTATTTAAAATAGGACTCTCCACCCATGTCAACAGTTAATGTAATAGGGGCATGATCACATAGTTATGGTCTTTATGCCACAGTTTAGGATTCTGTGTATATGTTGCTGTGACACATAGAAGAAATCTATCCTTGAATACCATCCGTGTGGATTTGAATAGAACGTAAAATCTCTCCCCCTAGGGTTAATACTTCTCCATGTGTCCGTAAGAACCAACTCTTTGGTAACATAATTTAACATTCTTTATTTCTTTTTGATTGGCCCCTTTTCTGGTGGTAACCTATCTAATTTGCCATTTTGTACCCCTCCCATCAAAATCATCCCCTGTCCAATGCTAGTAATCACATTAGCTATGTTTTTAAAGAATGTCCCTTTCTCCTCAGTTGGAGCATATATATTTAGTATGGAGATAGTCATATCAGCTATGGAGCCAACAACCATTATGTATCTCCTCACGTCATCTTTAATCACTTTCTCTGCAGTGAATGGTATGGATTTGTTAATTAATATAGCTACCCCCATTTTCTTACCATATGATGTACGAAATATTTGGCCTACCCACTGCCTTTTCAGCTTTTTATGTTCCCACTCTACTAAATGTGTTTCTTGTAATAAGGCGATCGAACATTGTAATTTCTACAAATGACCTAATACCTTCTTCCTCTTGATGGGATGATTCAAACCGTGTACATTGTATGATTCAAATTTTAAACTATTCATATGGGATTGAGTTGAAACAGCTCTGCCCTGTACCTCTTATACATCAAACCAATCGTGCAAAACTTTACACAATAAAAAAGCAAACAGTAAACATCTCCAACAGAACTAATATACAACAATAAAATAAACTGACTCCCGCCATTCTCACAACCAGAGATGTGGCGCGCTTTCTCTGGGGAAGTAACAATAAGTGTGCTTGCAACTTCCAAGCTGTTCTATAAAGTTGATATTTACTCTAATTGAGTATTTGGTTCGCTCCCTATAACCAATGTAGCTGTTAATTTTCCTAATCTTAGTATTCTTAACAAACTTCCTTTCATGACAATTGAGCATTATAGTAGGCTGACATCGTGATGGACCGACTCAATTTCGAGACCTTAATTTGTTTACACTTCGTTTGCCCTTTCTTTGTTCATTACCATACTGTTTTTATGTCAGTGATTTCCCTGGATGAATGTTTGTAGGTCCACCTCTGTGATGCGTGGCTGCCTATTCCTTCCTCTCTGTCCCAACATCATGTCCCATCTGCCTTGCGACAGCACCATCTGTAGCCAGTCGGCCTCATCCTCCTCAACGTATATGCCCATGTCCTTTAGCAAGGGTGCGGCCTCCAGTAGTGTAGTGAAAGACTTGGTTCCCATGTCCAGAAAAATTTTAAGCTTTAATTTTTTCTCCTTTAGCTTTTTTATCACTTCCCGTACCTGTTTCCGTTTTTTTTGTATCTGCGTTGTGTAATCTTGGTTGAAGTAGATGGTTGATCCCTCAAATGTGATCTTTTGTTTCCAGTCTTGATGTTGTACACAGCCTTTCACTCAATATTCTAGGAAGTGGGCAATGATTGCTCGTGGAGGGGCAGTGTTTTCTTTCGGTTTGGGGACCAGTGAGCGATGGGCTCGTTCGATGCGGATGTCTAAGTTTTTTGGAATTTGCAATGATGAATGAATAAAATCGATCACAAAACCTACGGTGTTGTTTTTCTCAGAGCCCTCTGGGATGCCATGTATCCGAATATTATTGCGTCTCGACCTTGATTCCAGGTCCTCACACTTTGCATCCAATTTTGCCTCTTGATGTAGCATACAAGCTACCGCTCTTTCCAGCCACACTGTCCTGTCCTCTGTATCTCCCAGCCTTTTTTCCATATTTACCATTTGCTGCTCCAATGAGGATGTTCTTTCCACTAGTTCTTTCATGTTAGTCTCTAGCCTCGCCAGTGCTTTCTTATTGTCATTTGTCGCTTTCGTGTGTTCTTGTTTTAACTTTCTTAATTCCGCAAATATTGCGTCCTTTTCCCCATCGACAAGCCCCCCGCATGGCATTGTTCCCTTCGCCAAGTCAAAATGTCCAGTATTCGCATTATGTTTCTTGTTAGTCTTCGCTCTCTTCTCCATCCCCAGTTTTCTTTGTCACCTTGTCAAGAGTTCAACCTACTTTTTGCCGTTATTTTTATGTTAAGAGCTAGTTTTAATTGGTTTGTGCGTGAGATAATTTTCCACCATCTCCTACCACATGGCGCCACCGAAAGTCTTCGATTTCCGTCATTCTTACCAGCAAAAGCTTGCATATCACACAAGTCAGCCTGGAACTGTGATAGTCAGTGGGTGGTAAACATCCTATTTCGCGGGAAGGTTTTTCTCACTGGCTTATGGAGAGTTTAAGTGTCCTGGCCGGACAGCCAATCAGTTACTTGTGCGTCACTTATACTACTTCTGGTTTATTGTGCAACAGCTCTCTGAAGTTTAGCCTTTCCTCCAAACGAGCCCGGATGAGAAGGGTTAAAATATGTTTTTCATTAGCTGCTCCTTGCTCCTAATTTCAGTAATTATGAATATTACAAAGTATGTTTGAGACACTTATAGAAATAAAAAATGAAAAGATTCCAATGCATATATATATATTTTTACATCTTTGTTCCACAAGATTCATGAGGTCAATCAAGAGTTTAAAATCAACATTCTCGGTTATATAATAATTCATAACATTGAATACGTCGATTACATTTACAGACATATGGTTCTGTATTTTTAAAACACACATGTCGATTATATAAGCATACAAACAAAATAAATGATAAACGTTACATGTCATTGGCGGTTCAAAGAAGAAACGTAAAACTTTGGGTAATGATATTTCTATCACCGCCCCTCTACACCATGCAATATCAACTCTTCCCATTTCTGAGCCATAGCAGTTACGCACATGATCCAAGATTTTTTCCATTCTTTTCAAACGTTCAGCATTAACAGTTTTGGATGTGTCATTCACTTTCCTTTCATAAATTTGCATCATAAGCTCTGTTACATTTCTCAAAAGAAAATATCGATTTACTCTCTCAAATTATGTACATAAGCATTTACCCATTATATCAATTAAACACTAAATTGGTTATATCAGTAAAACACTACAACGGTTATATAAATTAAGTTTTAAGGGTTTCAGGAGAATGATTTTCTGGATATTTTTAGGCACTGAATGCCTGACTCGGAGAACGATTTTCTATATCTTCGGGTCTGTTCCACAAGTAAGTCACAACTTTGTTTACCAGGCCTTGTCTGTCTTTGTTCTCGGCCAGCAGCGAGTTGGAGATTTTGTTCAGGGTCTTCATGATGGAGTTGGATTCTTTCAACTCATTTAGAAAAACCTTGGTAATTCCACAAACCCGAGGTAGTTCAACTTCAACCCCCAAGGATTTGAGGGCTCTGGCAAGCGCAGGTATGAATCAGTCAGACCACAGTCGCGTCATCAGGGCTTCAAAATTGGCATTGTAATAATATTTAGGACAATCATAGAGACACTGATGCTGTCGCTGACTTCTGTGGCCTGTAAGACACCCATTGCAGTTTTCTTTTTTGTGCTCCTCGATCACAATCCCTAAAAGTGTTACAATGAATGCCTTTATAGCGTTTACAAAAACCAGGCTGAGTCCTCCGTCAAAAAACGTCCGAACTCGGACTATAGGTTGCCAGGTCAGGTGGCGGCGTAGGCGGCAGCGTAATAGGTGAGTAGGTTGGCGGACTGTCTGGGGATTAGGGATTTACGTCCCAATCCCTGTCCCGACCATCTTCATCCTTACTAAGGCACAGTGACTTAGGACTGTCCGTAATAGGAAAATAGTTGAAAGGTATTTTCCAAGATTTCAATATGATGACAGGGATACACACCCCGTCAGAGTCCTCTGATACCATAGCAGCCATGGTACTTTGAATGGTGCTCAACCTACTTTTGGCCTGTCCTTTTATTGCTGCATCGTTCCTTTGACAGAGGGGCGTGGCTTTTGAATTCAACTTTAACAAGAGTAATTTGTCATTCCTGCTTCGTCATATATCCTCTCTTTATAGATCTTTTTAGCCGGAGGTTCTTTAGGCTCGTCGTCTACTATAAGACATCTCCATAGTTTAACAATGCTCTTGCCATTGTTGACTTTGCATGAATAGCTTATCAATTCTCGGGAACATATTGTTTTCCAGATTAAGCCATACGTTAACAGGTATCTGTACACTTAACTTGTTGCATTTCTGTCCATCACTTATTTTCTCCGTGAAGGAAGGAATGTCAACAAAACCCATTGGAAGTCTATATTTTCTCTGTATATCCATTCTGTGATGCTTTCTCTCTGAAGAGATTGATACACCTTCCCACTTGATCTCCATATTTGTGTAGCAAGTGTAGCCTCTCATACCTGTCCTCATTTCAGGACATACTACACGACGTAATACTTCCCAGTCGTTGCTATGGTACTCCATGCCTAATGTTGTGTCTGTATATTCAGTTCCCGTGGATAAACTGTACGGCTTCACTTTAGAGGCAGGGTAATCAAAAATAAACCCAAGCATTTTACCATCAGGCAAGTCGTGTTGATCCGTTAATAGCTTAAAGGACGGCACTTGTGTCCTATACAGATTGACAAAGCGCTTATTTGGTGCATCAAATATTTCTGGAACATAGTCTTCCACTTTTCGATCTTCCATTCTACAGCCTCCTTTATAAGTCAGGGCTACCACCAGTGTATTGCTCAGTACCAAAGCCATTATTGTTAGTCACTTGAAGCAAAGAGCTTTAAAAAACCAAATAGGAATTAAAAGGTTAAAGTTCAGCTTTGGCCAGGGAACCCACCTCTTATTTATTATACACACACTTCCTGCCCCAAGAGCCCTAAAACCAGACCCCTTGACCAGCCCCTCCTTTCCCTTGACCTACCCATCACCCTGACCCCCCTTGACCAGCCCCATCACCCATCCGTAACCATGAGAAGGCCACAGCCCCTCCCTAAGAAACACAGACCCATCTCCCTCCTGTGAGAAACACATTTAAAAAACACCATACATCTATGAAAACATCCATAAAACACTTTTATTACTCAAACGTCCTGGGTCAACATCATAAAAACCACCCCCCCCAATAGACATCTGGGAAGTCCGGAAATGAACACTTTTAACCATTTACATAATCGATAAATTATTAACCCTCATAATCATCTTGATCCCCGGTCACACCACTCAAAGGTCAAAGGTTAAGCCCTAAAGCCATAAATCAGACAATGTTTACACAAAAGTGCGATAAACAATATCCTATTACTCTCTCTTTCTGTAGTCCATCCTCCTCAATTCAGAATGTGCACGTTTCATAGTCGTGACACACCTTTTGAGGGAGCTATTGAATTTCCAGAGTTGTATCAAATTTTGAAAAACTAAAATTTGAAAAACTTAAAGCTGTGGATTTTAGTCCATCCTCCCACGATTTAGAATATGCACTTTTTTTCTGGACTGATGAAACCATCCGGAATGTTCATCTCTGCAGTGCTCATTTCATATCAGGCAAGGTCTTGTCCAGTGTTCATCACACACAGGCAAAAGCAATGATGTAGTTATAAAAATAACAATAAATTAATAACAGCAGCAGCCACAATGCTGGCATTCTCAGTAGGCTATTTCACAATGGTAAACACCAATGTTAGCAACATTAGCTAGCGTGTAAGCTGAATTAGCATGCAAACAAACCAAATTGCTCATACTTAGACAGTTTAGCTTACATCACTCAGTATATATGCAAGCACTTAATGAATGAATGGGATATACAGTAATATTATATGTGACATGACATTTACTTTACAAAATAATTGAAGAAGGCGTCTGGATGATCCATATTCCTATACACGGATCAGCCATAAAATTATGACCACTGATAGGTGAAGTGAATAACACTGATAATCTCGTTATCATGGCACCTGTTAGTGGGTGGGATATATTACGCAGCAAGTGAACATTCTGTCCTCAAAGTTGATGTGTAGCAGAAAAAATGGGCAAGCGCAAGGATCTGAGCAACTTTGAGAAGGGCCAAATTTTGATGGCTAGATGACTGGGTCAGAGCATCTCCAAAACTGCAGCCCTTGTGGGGTGTTCCTGGTCTGCATTGGTCACTACCTATCAAAAGTGGTCCAAGGAAGGACAGGTGATGGGCAGAACGACGCTTTCTGAAATACCGAGACAATCGAAACATTTGTGTCGAGGCTTTACGAAACACTTGAAACATTTACTTGACAGTGACATCTGCCAGTGAGAAATAAAAATCAGATGTTCAGTGTCCATAGAGACTAATTTTCCCACATTAACAGAACTTATTTCGTAGCTCTACAGTTTGGTGAGTGTGCTACTTGAAAAGAGAAAGTAAAATATGGGGTTCGTATCGTATCGCAGCCTTTCCAGCTTGCTTTTCATTTAACCATTCCTCCATCATAATGTTTTGGATGATAAAGGTGTGTGGGTGAGAAGGGTTTCATTCCTATTCCTATTACTTTTGCAGTAAATGAGACATTATTTGAACAACAATAAATATTGCTAAAAAAAACCCAGAAAATCACCAGGATTCGAACCAGGGTGGCCTTGCTCAATACACGACACTACTTACTACACCACTAGTGAAACAGTCTGATAGGAAACGTTTCAACTTCAATTGCTAAATAGAGCTTGGTGTTTGAAAGTGACACCGATCGACGGAGCTCTCAGGCGCCGGAGAATTGTGGAAACCTGTGCTTTGCAACAAGCACTTTAAAACGACTTTCTACTAAACAGACTAATTTCAAACAATTGTCACACAGCTAACTCTCACAATCTCTCATTCATCTCCTCACACATTTTTCTCTTGCAACAAATGTACACAATTCATCCAAAGTTGTTGGTATTGCCACAAAGTTCCAACGCCTGAGGCAGTCAAGTCTCTGACACTCAATTGACACTTGGTGGTTTCGTTAAATATCTCGTGACAGTGTTTCGACACCTGCCGTCAGGTGACCAGAAATGTTTCGGAACATTGTTTTCCGATTCAGTGGGTGTTGGTAGGGTGTGTGTGGGCGTGTGTGCATAGCAGCCCATCACTACTCGAGACATTGTTTCTGATGCAGTGAGTGTCGAAAGAACTGTAACAGCCCATCACTACTTTTCAACATGCTTTTTTTAAACAATGCATCCATTATAATGATTTGGATGATAAAGTCAGAGCCATAGGATGCTCTAAAAGAAATGAATAATTTAAAAACAATAAATGGTAAAGATTCATTTTGGGAGAAAATAACCAGGAATTGAACTTGTGTAGTTCCACAGGATAGTCTGTGACACTTCCCACTGAGCCACCGCTGAACTTCCCTAATGGCAGAAGTAGCCTATTGAAATTGGTAATAAAGTGTTCAGTAAAGGTCGCGATGCGTACTGAAATAGTTACTGCCAAAGATGATCAGACATTTCTATGGTTACTACCAACTATGCTAACTTCGAACAGAGTGAAGCCACTCATTCAAATGTGTTGGTATTGCACTTGGTTATCAAAACCTGAGTCAGTAAATTGTTTGTGACGTGACTACACAGGTTCCATTCAATAACACGTGACAGTGTTTCGACGCCTGGCATCACGTGACAATAGGTTTTCAGAACAGGTCTCATAAGAGATATGACATGCATCATGTCATGTGGCCCAACAGAGAATGCAGGAAGGTGAATTCTATGGCCGAATGGTACTACCGCAGTCTTGTGATTGAGTGTTCATGATATTGAATCTAGGTTTTTGTTTATCTATATTTTGCCCGAGCTGTGATTTATGCAATGATGTTTGTGCGGTGTGAAACAATAAACAGACTTGCAATGCAGTTGTCATAAGGATGGAGATTTGCAGTGTATGGTTTAAAGTAATTCAGAATGTATTTGATTTCACTGATTTGAATGGTAATGAAACTCACTGTAATCATTTGACAAGTCCTTATGAATTATGATAGGCCTATTGTGTATTAGATAAATAAGTTGGCTAAAGTGGTTTCATATGTTTTGTTCAAATAACTGCAATTGGAAATTATGCATTACTGAGGTGAATTGTTTCCATGTGCTTGTGCAATTAGACAGTTTTATTTTTTTCTAAAGCCCTCATCATCCACCACAGAAAAGGGCTGTCAATCTTTCATAACCATCTCCAGCAATGCAGCATCAAGTGCTTGCTTGTCTCGCTATAATGACAGATCAGGATATGGATATTTACTCTGAATCTCTCAATCTTGCTAGATCTCTATCTCTCAGTAAGCTCACAACTCTCTCTCAACAAACACACCCTTCATTCAATGTTTTTGGTTTTGCCACTTTGATTTTTACACCTGAAGCAGTGATGTGTTTGATGCGTAACCAGCACCGCTGTTTCGGCACCCAGCGTCACGTGATCAGAAGTGTTTCGGAACACTTCTCGGAACATTGTTTCGATGCAGCGAGTGTCGAACCGATCAGAACAGTATTGAGCGTGAGTGTCGAGCAGCCTATCAGTAGTGAACAGGCGACAGAGTCATGGGCGGCCAAGGCTCATTGATGCACGTGGGGAGCGAAGGCTGGCCCGTGTGGACTGATATGACAAGCTACTGTAGCTCAAATTGCTGAAAAAGTTAGTGCTGGTACAGATGGTGTCAGAACACACAGTGCATTGTAATTTGTTGCGTATGGTCCTGTGTAGCCGCAGACCAGTCAGGGTGCCCATGCTGACACCTGTCCACTGCCGAAAGCGCCTACATTGGGCATGTGAGTATCAGAAATGGACCACAGAGCAATCGAAGAAAGTGGCCTGGTCTGATGAATCACGTTTTCTTTTACATCAAGTGGATGGCTGGGTGCGTGAGTCGCTTACCTAGAGAACACATGGCACCAGGATGCACTATGGGAAGGAGGCATGCCGGCTGAGGCAGTGTGATGCTTTGGGCAATGTTCTGCTGGGAAACCTTGGGTCCTGCCATTCATGTGGATGTTACTTTGACACGTACCACCTCCCTGAGCATTGTTGCAGACGATGTGCACCCTTTCATGGGGGCCCCACCTCAACTTACACGACTTAAAGGATCTGCTGCTAATGTCTTGGTGCCAGATACCACAGCACACCTTCAGAGGTCTAGTGGAGTCCATTCCTCCACGGGTCAGGGCTGTTTTGGTGGCAAAAGGGGGACCTACACAATACTATGCAGGTGGTCATAATGTTATGGCTGATCGGTGTATGTTGTAAAGAGGTTACTGTCACTTTCTGCCACAAAATACATCATCGCTGTTTACTAACACAAAAATGGTCTATAATGTAGTGTGTACAGTGGATATAAAAAGTCTACACACCCCTGTTAAAATGCCAGGTTTTTGTGATGTAAAAGAATGAGACAAAGATAAATCATGTCAGAAATTTTTCCACTTTTAATGTGACCTATAATGTGAACAATTCAATTGAAAAACAAACTGAAATCTTCGAGGGGGAAAAATGAAAAATAAATAATAAAAAAAAATAAAAACCTTACAATAACCTGGTTGCATAAGTGTGCACATACTCTTATAACTGGGGTTGTGGCTGTGTTCAGAATTAACCAATCACATTCAAACTCATGTTAAATAGAAGTCATTACACACCTGTCATCATTTAAAGTGACTCTGATTAATCACAAATAAAGTTCAGCTGTTCTAGAAGGATTTTCCTGACATTTTCTTAGTTGCATCTCAGAGCAAAAGCCATGGTCCGCAGAGAGCTTCCAAAGCATCAGAGGGATCTCATTGTTGAAAGATATCAGTCAGGAGAAGGGTACAAAAGAATTTCCAAAGCATTAGATATAACATGAAACACAGTGAAGACAGTCATCAAGTGGAGAAAATATGGCACAACAGAGACATTACCAAGAACTGGACGTCCCTCCAAAATTGATGAAGAGAGGAGAAGAAAACTGGTCAGGGAGGCTTCCAAGAGGCCTACAACAACATTAAAGGAACTGCAGGAATTTCTGGCAAGTACTGGCTGTGTGCTACATGTGACAACAATCTCCCGTATTCTTCATATGAATGGGCTATGAGGTGGGGTGGCAAGACGTAAGCCTTTTCTTACAAAGAAAAACATCCAACCCCGGCTGAAGTTTGCAAAAACAAACATCAAGACTCCCAAAAGCACGTGGGAAAATGTGTTATGGTCTGATGAAACCAAGGTTGAACTTTTTGGCCATAATTCCAAAAGGTATGTTTGGTGCAAAAACAACACTGCACATCACCCAAAGAACACCATACCCACAGTGAAGCATGGTGGTGGCAGCATCATGCTTTGGGGCTGTTTTTCTTCGGCTGGAACCGGGGCCGTAGTCAGGGTGGAGGGAATTATGAACAGTTCCAAATGCCAGACAATTTTGGCACAAAACCTTTAGGCGTCCGTTAGATAGATGAAGATGAAGAGGAAGTTCACCTTTCAGCACAACAACGACTCAAAGCACACATCCAAATGCTCAAAAGCATGGCTTCACCAGAAGAAGATTAACGTTTTGGAATGGACCAGCCAGAGCCCAGACCTGAATCCAATTGAACATCTGTGGGGTGATCTGAAGAGGGCTGTGCACAGGAGATGTCCTCACAATCTGACAGATTTGGAGCGCTTTTGCAAAGAAGAGTGGGCAAATATTGCCACGTCAAGATGTGCCATGCTAATAGACTCCTACCCAAAAAGACTGAGTGCTGTAGTACAATCAAAAGGTGCTTCAACAAAGTATTAGTTTAAGGGTGTGCACACTTATGCAACCAGGTTATTGTGAGTTTTTTATTTTTTATTTTTCCCTCTCAAAGATTTCAGTTTGTTTTTCAATTGAATTGTTCACGTTATAGGTCACATTAAAGGTGGAAAAAGTTCTGACATGATTTATCTTTGTCTCATTCTTTTACATCACAAGAACCTGGCATTTTAAGGGGTGTGTAGACTTTTTATATCCACTGTATGTAGTGTATAGTATGTAGTAATATTGTTTTTTCATACTTTAGTTATACTAACTACACCTGCTTCATTAGAGATGTTAAATTCAGTACAAGTTTAAATCACTGATTAACACTTTACTGGAAGCCGGTAACAAATCTATTATTTCAGGTCCACTTCCATTTCTGCGCTTTGGTGATGTTAATGTTTGTTGCATTCAACTGTTCCACACATGGCTTAAGGGATATTGTTTCTCTATCGGGATTCTGTTTGTGGACAATTTTACAGCCTTCCTGGACAGACCCAATCTATTCCTCTGGGATAAAATACACCTAAACAGGTATGGTTCCAGCATCCTCTCCTCAAATATGTCGCTGACTCTTGCCTCAACTAGAGAATTGTATGCCTGACGCTGTGTAAATTTGGAGTTGTTACTCGGGACGGGTCACTCTTGGATCAGAATCAATATTTGCAAAGTGTTGTTTGTAATATTCCATCCCAAATGAATTATAGAAATATATTTTCTATTCCTGTTTGTGTGTCTAAGAGACTGAGTCAGCCAGTGACAAAACATAGTATGAGGCCATGTGGGATAGTTAAGAGTAACTTAACTACTGTCTCTATACAAAATCCTGATTGTATTTTAAAACCTTTTAGTAGAACACGTTTTAAGGAGCGCAAGGGGCTTGGTTTCTTACGCTTTAATATTTGAAGCCTTTAGCCCAAACTTGATTTTGTTAAAACTCTAGTGGAGCAAGCTAATCCTGATGTTCTCGTTTTATCTGAGACTTGGTTAACTAAAAGGATTAATGATGCAGATATAGCGCTGTATGAAGACAAATTATTCAGAGCAGATAGATTGAGTAAAGTTGGTGGTATAGAGATTTATATAAAAAATCACCTCAGTTTCTATGTTAGTCTCTGTTTCAAAACAATTTGAAGTGTTAGCCCTAAGACTTACATTAGGAAACAATTGCAATGTTTCCATTGTAGGTGTTTACCCTACACGCTCTGCAATGAAAAACATACTCAGCCAGTTAACAGATCTAATATCTTCCTTTATATCTTGTGAGATTATTACTCTTGGAGATTTTAATTTGGAAAGGGAAAGACTAGATTCAGATTGCATAAAAGTGTTCTGTCCGGAGCTAAATTTTACACAGCTAATCACAAAGCCTACCAGGCCTAACTTAAATGTGCCTTTTAAGTCAACAAATGTACAGTTGTGTTCATAAGTTTGCATACCCTGGCAGAAATTGTGAAATTCTGGCATTGATTTTGAAAATATGACTGATCATGCAAAAAAACTGTCTTCCATTTAAGGATAGTTATCATATGAATCCATTCATTATCACATTGTTTTTGGCTCCTTTTTAAATCATAATGATAACAGAAATCACCCAAAGTTTACATACCCTTGAATGTTTGGCCTTGTTACAGACACACAAGGTGACACACACAGGTGAAAATGACAATTAAATGTGAATTTCCCACACCTGTGGCTTTTTAAATTGCAATTTGTGTCTATGTATAAATAGTCAATGAGTTTGTTAGCTCTCACGTGGATGCACTGAGCAGGCTAGATACTGAGCCATGGGGAGCAGAAATGAACTGTCAAAAGACCTGTGTAACAAGGTAATGGGACTTTATTTAAAATAATATAGAAGGATATCCAAAGTCTGCAAATGCCAGTCAGTACTGTTCCATCACTTATTAAGAAGTGGAAAATTCTGGGATCTCTTGATACCATGCCAAGGTCAGGTAGACCAAGAAAGATTTCAGCCAAAACTGCCAGAAGAATTGTTCGGGATACAAAGAAAAACCCACAGGTAACCTCAGGAGAAATACAGGCTGCTCTGGAAAATGACGGTGTGGTTGTTTCAAGGAGCACAATACGACGATACTCGAACAAAAATGAGCTGCATGGTCGAGTTGCCAGAAAGAAGCCTTTACTGCACCAATGCTACAAAAAAGCCCGGTTACAATATGCCCGACAACACCTTGACACGCCTCACAGCTTCTGGCACACTGTAATTTGGAGTGACGAGACCAAAATAGAGCTTTATGGTCACAACCAGCGCTATGTTTGGAGAGGGGTCAACAAGGCCTATAGTGAACAGAATACCATCCCCACTGCGAAGCATCGTGGTGGCTCACTGATGTTTTGGGGGTGTGTGAGCTCTAAAGGCACGGGAAATCTTGTAAAAATTGATGGCAGGATGTTATTAGAAAATACTGGCAGACAATTTGCATTCTTCTGCACGAAAGCTGTGCATGGAACGCTCCAGCACGACAATGACCCTAAGCACAAGGCCAAATTGACCCTCCAGTGGTTACAGCAGGAAAAGGTGAAGGTTCGGGTGTGACCATCTCCTGACCCTATTATCATCGAGCCAATCTGGGGAGTTCTCAAACGTGTGGTTCATGCAAGATGACCAGACTTTGCATGACATGGAGGCATTTTGCCTAGTCGAATGGGCATCTATACCATCTGCAAGAATTTGGGGCCTCATTGACAACTGTTACTAAAGACTGCACACTGTCATTGATGCTAAAGCGGGCAATACACAGTATTAAGAACTAAGAGTATGCAGACTTTTGAACAGGGGTCAGTTCATTTTGTCTTTGTGGCCATGTTTTGTTTTATGATTGTGCCATTCTGGTATGACCTACAGGTGAATGTGAATCCCATAAAAAAAGGCATGTGTTTTGCCTGCTCACTCATGTTTTCTTTACAAATGGTACATATATAACCAATTCTCCAAGGTTATGAAAACAGATTAACGCTCTGACTGGCTAGCTTTAGGCAACTACGAAATGTATGTACTAAGTTTTATAGAAAAGTAAAATCTGACTACTACCTAACTACCTTGCTAGAATGTAATGGAAATTCAGCAACATTTTGGAAAACAGTGAAATAATTGAAGAACAGCTCACACACATCCTTACCAAAGAAATTAGACTTGGAGACTGGTCCTGTTACTGACAAGAACAGTATTGTTGATGCTTTTAATAGTCACTTTACTAGAACAAGCAACCCCTTTGAAAAACATTCTACTACTGCCTCATATTATATTAGATTCAACTTTATTGTCATTGAACAGTACAAGAACAGTACAACGAAATGCAGTTTGCGCTTCTAACCAGAAGTGCAAACAGAGGAGTGCAGAAAAATTACAGAAGTACAAGAATTTGTATACACAAGTGAAATGAATAAGTGTGCAGTTAATGCAAATGCATAACATATGGCAATACTAATTGTGCACTGGAAAATTCACACATTTACAGAAAATGTACAGGTATTAAGTATAATGTATGTACAAGTTTGATAAATAGTTGTGGCAATTCTCAATGGCATTCTGAATTTGCAATTGAGGCAAATTGAAGGAGTAAGGTAGCATGTGCAACTGAAATGCAGGGATAGCAGCAGTGAGGTTCCTGAAGTAGACGTGTGTGTAACAGTTGAAAATGCAAGTACAAAGGCAGTTCTAAATGTGCAATGTGCAGTGAGGGCAGGGTTAAGGTGCAAGTTTAAGGGGCAAGTAGGCATATGCAAATGAAATACAGGAATAGCAGCAATGACACCTGAACTGAAAAATCTTATCAGAGTAGTCCAGTAGTGCAGAGGGTGGGCATAGTTAGTGATGGGAAGTCACGGAGTTCAGCAGGGTTACAGGAGATGGAAAGAAACTGTTCCTGAGCCTGCTGGTGCGAGAACGGAGAACCGCCTGCCTGATGGGAGGAGGGAAAGCAGTTTGTGGCATGGGTGTGAAGGGTCCCTGGTGATGCCGCGTACCCTGCGCAGACACCGCTTGCGCTGGTGGTCTTCAATGGCCGGGAGCTGGGTACCTGTGATGTGCTGGGCAGTTTTCACCACCCGTTGCGGGGCCTTCCAGTTGGCTACAGAACAACCACCGAACCACACTGTGTTGCAGTTGGTCAGAATGCTCTCGATTGTGCAGCGGTAGAAGTTCACAAGGATCTTGGAAGACAGGCGGGCCTTCTTCAGCCTCCTCAAGAAGTACAGGCGCTGCCGTGCCTTTTTGGCACTCAGCACACAGCCTTGTGGAACTCCAGTGTTCAGTATCAGGGTGGAGGAGGTGAAGTTGTCTAAAGCCTCTTGGCTGTAACTACCCCAGATCTGGGGTACTTAGAACCTTAGAACGGTTCCCCCTATCATATATGCTGCGGTAGTTGCTGATCTCCCCTCTCCGGCAGAGTACAACATCTCTGGTCTAGGTCTTACTACCTTTTATGGGCATACAGTGTTTTATGACCCCCCCTCCCCTCCCCAGCGTGTGACCACAGCTCGTGCCTGCACAGCTGCCACTTGTAAACAAAGGAGCTGTCCGACGAACAGAGTTGAAAGTTTAATTCACAATGAAGCCAGACACTCCATCGATCATAAGGACATATATTTTGGATGCCTGGGACTTTCGATCCAGACATCCGAGAGCCAACATCTTTATTGGAAAGTGGAACAATTTCCTCTTACAAGATAAGCTCTGGTTTTGTCTGTGCTTGAGACAAAGCATCCAGTTCGGTACCAAATGAATTGTTAGGTTCTTAGAACCTTAACCAGCCTATTGGCAATGTTATCCGATCATGTATGACTGATAAAACATATCGATTGTCCGGAGAGTCTGGATGCGTATTTACGCGATGGATGTGGTATTTTCGTCAAGCGTTCCTTTAGCGTTGAAGCTAATGCTCAGTTAGCATAGCTTTGGGTTGGATTGACAAGTCTAGTAGCCAAATAGATTGTCCTTTCAGTGGTAGGCAGATTTCCCAGGCAGGGGAGGGCCACTATATGGCTCCTCATTGCGCAATAGGTCGAAGGTCCCATGGAAAGTCAATGGGATCAGAATGTTTGTGTTTTTATTGTAGAAAATGGTTTTCTATACAAACAAATAGCATTAAAAACATTACAGATGTACATCAAACAGTGGAATGATGTAATTTACAGATTTGAAGTAAAGGGACACTTGGAAATGGCTCTTGACACCACTTACTAAAATAGCTGCCCAGATCTAGCACTAATGTCGATCAATCCCCAAAATGTGGAGATGTTTGGGTAACCATAGGATGTGTATATAGCTGAGAATATCAATATTTGAGTTTTAGCCTGTCCATGAAAGAATAGAAAAAGTAAAAACATATTTTTTTTGTGTGTTTTAGCTGTGCCTGAAAACCTTTTTTCTTCCAATCTATATTCTGATGAATTCCTCATCTCCCAGGTGTATTTTATACAGAATACCTTCACTGTGCATGTCCTGACAACATATGTGCACATAAATTGCAGTTACAATGGGCAGTGGCAGTATAGGCGGATTATCAATTTCTTCATTTACACTCAAGAGGTACCTGACAGACTGGGGTCTGTTGGTTAGGAAGTCCAAAGTCCAGTTACAGAGAGAAGGGCAGATCCCTAGGTCATGGAGTTTGTTGACCAGCCTAGAGGGGATGACCGTGTTGAATGCTGAGCTAAAGTCTATGAACAGCATTCTAACATAGGTGTTGGTTTTGTCCAAGTCGGTCAGGGCAGAGTGTAAAGCTGGGGAGATGGCGTCGTCTGTAGACCTGTTTGACAGGTAGGCAAACTGGTAGGGATCCAGTGTTGGGAGGAGGCAGGACTTTGTTCTACGCTCGCTGGATATTTAAGCAGAAAACCTCTGATGACAGTCAAGATTTTTCCCTTAGACCATTCTCTGAAAATGGAGTGCTCAATGCTTTAATAACTATAAATGTTAGGAAATCGACAGGTCCTGATAAATTAGACCCATGCTTGCTGGTCAAGGCAGCACCGTTTATCGCAGGGGCAATAACACATTTTTAATCTACCTTTGTCAACTGGGATCATTCCAATTATTTGGAAAACTGCACATGTGCACCTCTACATGAATTGTCTTGCTCAGATATTGGAGTCACTAGTAAACATACAGCTGTGTTATTTTTAAATGAAAATAGCGTATTGAACAAATTTCAGTCTGGTTTTAGAACAGGGCACAGTACTATTACTGTGACCATGTCAGTTGTAGATGATATTGCTAAGGCCTTGGATACAAAACTAAGTTGTGTTGCTTTTGTTTATTGACCTGTCCAATGCATTTGACACTGCTGACCACACTATCTTGCTGGAAAAATTGTCTTCATTGGGCATGAAAATTGTTTATGGTTTAAAAACTATTTTAGTAATAGGACTCAAGCGGTTGTTTCGGATGGGTGAGAATCTGAATTTATCACAGTTCATAAAAGAGTTCCCCAGTGTTCGATTTTGGGTCCATTACTGTTTACCATATATATAAATTATATTTGTAACCTTGAGAAAATGTAATTTTCACTTGTATGCAGATGACACTGTATTGTATGTGGCAGCTCCTTCTTTATCACAAGCATATTTGCACTTGCAGTCTGACTTCCAAGCTTAACAAAATTCCCTTATAGCTCTTCACTTGGTTTTAAATGCAAATAAAACCAAGTATATGGTGTTTTCGAGGTCCGGAAACATAGGTGCGCATACTTCTAAAATTACCACACTAGACAATTACCACACGATTTTAGAATGTTACTTCATACAAATATCTAGGTTTTTGGTTAGACAAACTCTCTTTTAAAACCCACATAACTGAGGTGGGAAAAAAAATTTAAGATCATAATTGTGTTCTTTTATAGAAATAAAGCATGCTTGTCATCTCGACATAGAAATGAAATTGTTTAGGCTACTTACGTCGGTGTTAGATTATGGTGATATACTATACATGTATGCCTCACCTTCTGTTTTAAAAAGCCTGGACTTTGTTTATCATGCCGTTTTAAGTTTTATTACTGGGTCAAGCTTTTATACACACCACTTTCTATATTCTGCTGTTGGTTGGGATTCCTTGCATTCCAGAAGGGCAAGGTACTTTTTATTGTTTGTTTGTAAGGCCGTCCTGCAGAAAATTCCAAATTGAAACCTTCAAAATTATATTGAAAAACAGATCTTATCAAACATGATCGCAAGATTGGATAGTTCTCGAGGTACCCTGGGCCAAGTCTGAGATAGGTTGAAGGATATTGTGTCCATAGCACATTTTTAAGTGTCTGACTGAACATATTACAGTAAATTGTGCTTGCTTTTTTAATTGTGTTTTACATCGGTTTTAAAATCAAGATCAAAATTTTTTTTTTTCTTTTCTTATTTATGTTTTTATTGTTTGTTGTAATACAGAGCACCACTGTAAATGAGACCTTGGTCCCAGCTGGTTTTCCCTGTATAAATAAAATAAAAATAAAGTAAATAAAAAATTGCAGAGTTTGCTGCGCATACCCTTAACAGTTTTTTTTTGGGTATGCCTCGACCAACTTTGAACACTTGAATTTGGGTTGTTTCTCCCTTCCTCTCAAGCTATGTCAGATTGGATGGGCTACGCCTGTGAACCGCAATGTTCAGGTCTGCCCACAGATGTTCAGTGGGGTTCAAGCCTGTGCTTTGGGTTGGTCACTCAAGGACATTTACAGACTTGTCCCAAAGCCATTCCAACAATGCTTATGTGCTGAAAGATGAATCGTCTCCCCAGTCCGAGGTTCTTCAAGGAACTCTGTATCTTGCTTTGTTCATCCTTTCCTCAAACCTGACCAGTCTCCCAGTTCTTGCTACTGAGAAGCATTCCCCTAGCATGGTGCACCCACCACCATATTTCCCTGTAGGGATGGTATTAGCCAGGTAATGAGCTGTACTTTATTTTTAAGTCAAACTCATTACAGAGCCAGATGTAGCGCTTGGTATTTAGGCAAGCTTGTGGCATGTCTTATGCCTTTAAGTCAGGAGTGGCTTCCATCTAGCCACTCTACCATAAAGGGCTGATTGATTGAGTGCGGCAGAGATGGTCCTTCAGGCATGTTCTCCAATCACTGCATAAAAACTCTGAGGCTCTGTAATGAGTTTGAGGGTAATCCATGTTCTTCTGCTCTCACTATGCATTTGTGTACACAACTATGCAGAGAGGCATACACTCTCCCATTAAGGACCCAAGACAGGAGATGCCTTAAAGTGTTTTTAATGGAAGCCGTGTGAAACTGTAAAAGTACAGAAAAATGTGTTTCAATCTCGTGCCCACACAGAATATTTACACATGAAATAACTCAAATGTACAAACAAATACAGTTAAGCCCAAAAGTATTCATACCCATGCCAAATTCTGAGCTATAGTGAATTTTTATTTGACCAATAGGTTTCTTCTGGCTGGAAATGACAAACTAGTGACAAAACACGGTAAGACATTGTGCTGGAGATGCAAATGAATAACTTAACTATTTCTGTTTTTTACACTTTTTTATGAAAAATGCCATGTCCAACATTATTCATGCCCCTTGAAATTGTTGCAAATTTTTGAGAGAATGCAAGTTTCTATACCATTTACAATGGTCTTGTAATTTCCACCATGAGAGAGCATTCTAATCACCTATAAGTTGAGAACAGCTGAACAGCAGTAGTTCTCTATTCAGTTACTAGTCAACTGCAAGTCATGGCTAAAACCAGAAATAGTTACGTTATTCATTTGTCTCCAGCACAATGTCTTACCATGTTTTGTCACTTGTTTATGTCATTTCCAACCAGAAGAAACCTATTGGTCAAAAAGAAATTCACTATAGCTCAAAATTTGGCATGGGTATGAATACTTTTTGGCTTAACTGTACATGTAATTGAACCACCATGTTCAACATTATGAATTACGTTGACCACTGCAGACACAGAACTATGACATCAAGAATTCCAATCAAGATACAGATAAATACTAGCTCATATAGCCAACTGAGGTAAGTATGACAGCATGACATGCCTATCCAGCATTCAACTAACCCCAAGCTAGCAGACAAAAAACTGGTAAGTAAAAATCTCAAAATGTGCAAATGCTCAAAAATGATATTGAAATAATCTTCATTGTGGGATTTAGAAACAGACTATTCAAAGATTATGCTTCATAGGGTTCATAATCTAAATAAAGATGTTCACAGATGCAACGTAGCTGCATTCCCCGATGTGCTTTTCAACAAAATGGAGACTTATTTGACAAGCTAAGTACGATTACAGTACTGACCAGTAGAGGGCATCGGACCCAATGCTCAGGGCAGAATACATGTCTTTGTTCAGAGCCAAAATGTCAAATGACTAAAATGGGCCAAGATAAACTCAGCCTTGTTGCCAACACTGCCAGGGACAAGGTATTACATATGGGTTGTGCAGGCAGCCACAGGATGGGAATTGTTTTGTATGAATTACAAGCACACTAGCGAAAACAGGAATATAAACCAACATATTTCATGTTTCATATTTTACAGAGCTGAAACACACAGGATAAAAACAAGATAATTTTTTAGATTGTTATATAATAAACCTTCCTCAGAAATCTGCAGAACAACTCTGCAGAACTTTCTTTGTTTCCGTAGACAGTCTTATTTTAGACAATACTGCCACTTAGCAAGTGGTCAGTTCTAGCTACCGCAGAAGGGACTGTCATTGCCAGGCTCATATTTTTGCCTGGCAATGATAGAAAGTACTTAAAGTTAATGATTTCAACAAACAGTACTACACAAGAAAGACTCCAGAAATTATATGTATTACTCGTAAGTTGAACAGGAGTTGTCAAGCTATGAATGAAGCACCACACCACAACTCAGCACACTACCACTTCTCACCACACCACTCATCACACCTTTACCACAGCAAACATCTCAACACCCACCTTAATGATGCGCAAACACATCTTGGTGTTGCCCTGCTAGCAAACACATGCTTGCCATGGAGACTTGAGCATCCCTTCTTGCTGAGTAAATTTTATGCAGATAGTGCTGCATGCGAGATGTGGGACTTTGTCATTATTGTTGCTTTTGATGGCCAGTGTTGCTAAAGGTAGATGAAGCAAGACAACCATATATTTTTCTGCCGCACGTTAGAGAATTAAAGCACAAGGCTAAATTCCTGTACCATATTGTAGCAACAAGAAGCAAACCTGTGCTCATGCTCAAATTGTCTGTGTATCACACCAGTGCTTCTCATGACAATGTGGTAAGGTTCGGTCTAATGTATTTCTACGGTAATGATGAGATTATTGTGGATTTCATTTTAACAAGTGTGTGGACTGGCTTTTGCTTTCCGTGCTCTTGCCAGGTGGCTGCTAGATACTGGACTGCAATAGCGTATGGTGTCCAAGATTCTGCTCAAACTTTCAAATAATCATCACACGAATGCACACACTTTAGACTGACATTTTTAGATGGTTCTGCTTTAGAGCTGGGATCACAGGGCTAATATTATAACGCTTGTCAAAAAAGAACATCTGTCCAAACACACACACACATTCCACAGCTTGGGCATATCGACAAGACTTTCACAGGCAATGTCTTCTCTGCATTTCCCTGCAAGTTGGAGGCTAACCAGTCAGGCCTTTAGAGAATGTTACTTATCCCTTTCTCTTTCATCTTCTTTTTACATCTCTTATTCTTACCTGTCTTGGAGCACTCTTAGGTCCGTATATCCACACATTGCCAGGCCCCAGAGGCTGTATGGCCTCCCAGTTCCAAAACACAGTGTTTTTATTAGCACAGGGTCTCTCCTGTTTGTATGTCACAAAAAAATAGAATAGCTAGACAGGCGAAGACAGACACGTGTGGTGTACACACACACACACACTATTCAATGTATAAATAAGGCATTCTGCCTGTAGATTGCGGAGGCTTCCTGAAAATATTAGAATGTTAAGTTAAGGATAAGGGAATCCGTTCTCTGCAGACTTAAGATGAGTCTGCAGGAAGCCCTGTACATTTAGCATAGCTATGCAAACTCCTTGCGTTGGCCAAACATTTAACGCACACCCTGTGTCTGAGTATTTCTACAATGCAAATACATTGTAACTGTTCTGGGTTAGGCCATGAAAATCAAACAAAGACAAAGCTAAGTTCTGAAAATATGGCATTGGCTTTGATACTGCAGTTGGTTAGAGATGATCCTATTAAGGATGATTTTGTTCTGTACAACACTCCTCATTCCATTTAAATGAATGCAGTCTCTGATAAAGTATGTTGTGAACAATAGAGAAGCAAAATAATTCAGCTTTAGTCATCTGGCAAAAGGAGGCAAAACTGGAAAATAATAATAAGAAAGGCCACTAGAACTGACACAGGTACCCACAATGTGTGGTGCACAGTGAGGTGCTGGTGATATTGTTTTGTGTGTTATTGAACTTTTTTTGGGAGCGTCCCAGATACCCTTAGAGTGTCATTACCTGTGTTGCCAAATATCTACATGGACGACAAGTGAGTGTATGTGTTTCCAGCAATGTTTTGATGTATTTTCAAGGGTCAGTTATAGGGTGTAAAAGTTAGTAAGGACAGAGGTTGGGATAAGTAGTAAGCAGCATACCACCGATCAAAAAAATTAAGGGAACAATTAAATCACGCATTGGGGCTCGATGAACGACGATCTAAATCTTTACTGTACATAATGTGTAATTCGTTGAGAACAAAATGACGTAACAATGGTCAATGGAAAACAAAATCACCAACCGATTGTGGGCTGGATTCAAACTCACACTGAAAATCAAAGTTAACAGTTGAAATCACAGGCTGAATTTCATCACGGCAACTCAAAATGTGACTCTGTAATGTGTATGGCCCCCACGTGCCTGTATGCACTCCCGATAACATCTGGGCATGCTCCTGATGAGACGGCGGATGGTGTGCTGATACATAATGTCCCAGAGGTTCTCAATTGAAATCAGGCCTGGAGAACATGAGGGCCAGTCAATGGCATCAATGCCTTTGTCATCCAGCAACTGCCTGCATACTCTGGCCACATGAGGCCAGGCATTGTCCTGCACGGGGAGGAACCCAGGGCCCATTGCACCAGCGTAAGGTCTGACAATGGGTCTGAGGATTTAATCCCGGGACCTAACAACAGTCAGGGTATCTTTGGTTAGCACATGGTGGTCCTTACGACCCTCCAAGGAAATGCCTCCCCAGACCATCACTGACCCACCGCCAAACCGGTCATGCTGGATGATGTAGCAGGCAGCATAACATTCACCACGGCGTATCCACACTCTTTCACATCTGTCACATGCGCTCAGTGTGAACCTGTGCACATCTGTGAAGAGAATAAGGTGCCAATAGCGGACCTGCCAAATCTGGTGTTCTCTGGCGAATGCCAATTGAGCTGCACGTTGCTGGGCTGTGAGCACAGGTCCCACTAGAGGACGTCGGGCCCTGATGCCACCCTCATGGAACCTCTTTGGTCATAAACATGCACACCAGTAGCCCACTTGAGGTAATTTTTTAGCGCTCTGACAGTGCTCATCCTGTTTCTCCTCGCACAAAGGAGCAGATACCGGTCCTGCTGCTAGGTTGATGCCCTTCTACGGCCCTGTCCAGCTCTCCTCATGTAACGGCCTGTATCCTGGTATCTTCTCCACACTCTTGAGACTGTACTGGGTGACACAGCAAACCTTCTTGTGAAGGCACATATGAATGTGCCATCCTGGAAGAGCTGGACTGTCTGTGCAACCTGAATGGGCTGCAGGTGCCGCCTCATGCTACCATTAGTGACAAAGATACTAGGAATATGCAAAACTAGAAAAGAATCAGTCAGAAAGAACAAGGAGAAAGCATTTGTCTGTGGCCACCACCTGCAAAACCATTCCCTTTTAGGGGGTTGTCTTGCTGTTGCCTCTCCAGGGCACCTGTTGTCACTTTCATTTGCACCAAAACAGGTGACATTGATTCACAATCGCAATGCTTCCTAAATGGACAGATTGATGTCCTTGTAGTTTAATTGACTTGGTGTTATACTGTGTTGATTACATAATTTTTTGAGTAGTGTATTTCTAATCAGACTTTTAGGATCTTGGCTTCATATTAATCTCCTGAGAAGTATGAGTGTTGTGAAGGCAGGGTTGTGTTTTCCAGCTAGATTCGATTGCAGTAAAGAGTATTGCTTGAAACTAATAAGCCTCTTTCGCTCCCTCTTTCTCTCCATTCTATACAGCGTCTGGTGGAAGCAGCAGAAGAAGCCCACCTGCAGCATGAAGAGGACCCTGACCTGCAGGTTTGTAATGACAACATTCGTTATTGTATTTCCTTCTTTAATTGACTGGGCTAGTTCCTTGACCTTAGCTTGATGTGCTAACATGGTGTTGTGTTGCACAGAATCAACATTTTGAGTTAGGTGATGTGGGGTTCAACGACAGGAATTGTGTTAAAATGTACGAGAAACAAATACTATAACGTACCGATTTATTGCGGAGATATAATCTTTGATCACCAGGAAAAAAGTTTACGTACGGATGTGTTTTGAAAATCCACAGAAAAATATACCCAGAAGACAGTCGCTGTTTGGCCATAGCTTGGCTTAATAAAAAGAAGTGGAGGGAAAAACATTAGCAATCTCATTCATGTCCGTTTCACTTCACTGGCTAACCCTCTTTTCTTTTCTAAAAATACACCTCGGGTGCAAGCCCAGAAAGACCCATAATCTGGCCTTGTGTCTGCCACTTTTAAATTAAACCGTTGGCATATGAACTGCACGTACACACACACACACACACACACACACACACACACACACACACACACACACACACACACACACACACACACACACACTAACACTTTCAGACATATCTGCATTCGCAGTCCAACACTTTGGCAGGGTGAGAAGCATTTTAGTGTGTGTCTGTATGCAACCTTGTAAGTTTGGGAGTTTCAGCAATTCTCACAGGCACACAGTGCGTTGCCTCCAGATTGCAGGCCTCTCTACAAACCAAGGTAAATCAACTAGCAAGGGTATTGATTTGTGTCAGAGGCCATTGGCAGCTTGCCGGTATGGAGTAGGAGGTGCTTCCTGTACTTAGTGTTTAGATAGCAATTAAAAGATTTTTTTGAATTCTGATCTATTAACAGCTTAAGGGTTAAGTTTAGGGTAGTCTTACAAGGTCATACCTATTAATATATGGTAAAACATACAATTGGGTTAATGTTAGAATTGGGGCTAGTTTAGGGTTTAGGCATTAGGTTTTGGTTCAGTTTAGGCATATAAGTTAGGTTTCTGAAGTTAGGATAAGGATTAGAGTAAGGATTAGTGTTAGAATTTGGGTTACGGCCAGATGGATGGACACATGTGCATGTGCGTGCATGAATTCAATGATGAGGTTAATTGACATTTTCCCAAGACTTCACATTTTGTTGGGAATTTTAAGGAATAACATACACCGACCAGCCAATAACATTATGACCACTGACAGGTGAAGTGAAAAACACTGATCATCTTGCTATCATGGCACCTGTCAGTGGGTGGGATATATTAGGCAGCAAGTGAATATTCTGTCCTCAAAGTTGACATGTTAGAAGCAGGAAAAATGGGCAAGCGTAAGGAGCGACTGTGACAAGGGCCAAATTGTGATGGCTAGACGACTGGGTCAGAGCATCTCCAAAACTGCGGCCCTTGTGGGGTGTTCCCGGTTTGCAGTGTTCAGTACCAATCTAAAGTGGTCCAAGGAAGGAAAAGTGGTGAACCAGCAACAAGATCATGGGCAGCCAAGGCTCATGGATGCACGTGGGGAGCGAAGGCTGGTCGGTGCGGTCTGATCCAACAGACGAGCTACTGTAGCTCAAATTGCTGAAAAAGTTAATGCTGGTACTGATAGAAAGGTGTCGGAACACAGTGCATCGCAGTTTGTCGCGTATGGGGCTGTGTAGCCGCAGACCAGTCAGGGTGCCCATGCTGACCCCTTTCCACTGCCGAAAGCGCCTGTGAGTATGTGAGCACAATGGGCATGTGAGCATCAGAAGAGGACCAAAGAGCAATGGAAGAAGGTGGCCTGGTCTGATGAATCACGTTTCCTTTTACATCACATGGATGGCCAGATAGCGTCGCTTACCTGGAGAACACATGGCACCAGGATGCACTATGGGAAGGAGGCAAGCCGACTGAGGCAGTGTGATGCTTTGGGCAATGTTCTGCTGGGAAACCTTGGGTCCTGCCATTCATGCGGATGTTACTTTGACACGTACCACCTACCTGAGCATTGTTGCAGACCATGTGCACCCTTTCATGGTAATTGTATTCCTTGATGGCATTGGCCTCTTTCAGCAGGATAAGGCACCCTGCCACAAAGCAAACATGGTTTGGGGAACACAAGAACGAGTTCAAGGTCTTGACTTGGCCTCCAAATTCCCCAGATCTCAATCCAATCCTGCATCTGTAGGATGTGCTGGAAAAACAGGTCCATGGACCTGTTCCATGGAGTCCCCACCTCACAACTTAGAGGACTTAAAGGATCTGCTGCTAACGTCTTGGTGCCAGATACCATAGCACACCTTCAGAGGTCTAGTGGAGTCCATGCCTCGACGGGTCAGGGCTGTTTTGGTGGCAAAAGTGGGAGCCATACAATATTAGGCAGGTGGTCATAATGTTATGGCTGATCGGTATATAACCTAATAATGGGAAAGGAACGCAACCCTGGACTTTTGACCCTTTCATCTGGATCTCCCTCATCTTTACAGAAGCAACACGTTTCGTGCTGTCGTGATATGATCTAGTAGGAGGTTAACCTCTTTCTTTTTGGTGAGACTTCTCTTGGGGACTGTATAACAAAGTCCAGGGCAGCAGTAGCTAGCAGCACTGGTTTATGGGTGTAGTTGTTTGACTGAGATGAGCTCAGTAAAGCAAGTACTGTTGTTTCAGTTTAATGGCATGGCCAGAGGGCTGACAGTCTGATTGCCTGCCTCTCTCTTTGTATCCTTGAAAACAATAAATCGTAAATGTGTTTTTATCTGAGTTCAACTACTGCAGTATGTTTCACATCGCTGTTTGAATTTCTGAAGCTAGGTACTTCCTGCATTTCAAATTGCCCTCTGAATGTCTGAGGAATTTGTGGAAATAGATTTATTACAAAGAGCTCTCTGATTGGACATGTTGTTCTTCCTATGCTGCAAATGTCCCTTTTCATCAGGTTGTGCTTACTGAGTAATATCCTGCTCTGTTAACTACCAAATATATATATATATATACTAAATATTGTTTATATAATATACTAATATATATATTTAGTTCTGCATCACAGGACAGCTACATGTCAATTCTATGTTTATTTACCTATTCAATTATTCTTCATTATTTAGTATAGACATTTATACCTATGCACTTAATTTCTGTCCTAGTAGGCAATCATTGGAATGTTATTGGTTTAGAGGTTTTTCTGTAAGCCGTGAATGCAGGGACAAAAAGTTTGCTTGTTATTGCCTAGCAAGCTTGCTTCTCGAGATAACACCACTTTGTCTTATGACATGGCCCCAGAACAGATCGGAATGTGTCCCTAATTGATAAGGGATCTATTCTTCAGGACTAGTTTGTTATTCTTTGGGCATTAAACAAACCCCCATGCCTTTAGTTCTGGGATATAAACCAGAGCTGGGTTTGGGGAAGCTCTATCATTTTCCTCCCTTCTGCCTGCATCTTTGCTCTTGCAAACATCTTGAATCTCCGGAGAATTTTTATCTTTGATACTTGAACTGTAATTGTAACACTCTCTTTAGATATTAAATGCATTTGTTACATTAATTCACTTACTATTTGGAATTAATCAAAAACAGGTCAAAATCCAGTTCCGTCAAGTGTGATAAGGAGCAGACAAGCCAGGCAAAGTGTGCTTTGGAGGACACACCTTTAACTCGCCAAAGGCTGTTTGGAGTTGCTGTGAAGGGGCAAGGCCTTAACAGATAATTGGATTTAATGAAATTGGAAGTAATTTACAAAACAAACATACATTTGGCTATGGTTTTATTTGTTAGGGAAACACCATTAATCATTGTGATTACTGTTCTACGAAGAAAGCAAGTCTCCGCTTTCACAAATGGAAACTTTCAGCCCAATCACTCCTTTTCACAAATGTTAAATTTTGACCCTTTGGCCTTGGAATCTAGTCAAATCTATTAATTTGCAGACACTCTTGAAATCACCGTCCCAGTTTAAGCACCTACGTCCCCACCGAATCCTGATTTGTCCAAATAATCAATCAAATCCCCCTAAATCAGGATCTACTGCTGCCCATTATCATTTCACGTGGGCCTTGACAGATTGTCATTGTTTGATCTGGACACGGAAATCTGTACGTGAGAGATTACTTCTGCCTGTGGCGATGCCATCTCACCTACGTGCGTTTGCACTTGATCATTTTCAGCTACCCCATTGCCATTTTGAGAATTCAGACATCCAACACAGGTAGGTATGGTAGCTATGGTTTCACTGTTGCCATGACGACAGCCCAGCAACGTGAGCTAAGTGATCAGTGGGATAATGGGGATGATGGGGGTAATGTGTGTGGCTCTGAGCGGAAATAATGACAGAGATAATGTTCAGATAGTATCCCTGTCCTCCTATGATCATCACTCTGTGATAGGATCAGACACACTCATTGGAATATGATTATACAGTGTGAATGCATCAACTAGTTTATCAGTGTGTGAGATTTTATCTGTGTGTGTGATTTTTAAACCAGCAGCGTATTTGTTAGTACATTTCAGCTATAAAGTAGATCTGGGATGCTCTTTCTGATTGCGTATTGAACTTTCTGAATCAGAAATTAAATGATTGGGCTCCCTGCTTGGTAGATAGTGTGCGTTTATGTCTGTGTGAGGGTATGCATCCCTGACGGTGGTGTTACAGATCTGGCTCTCCTGCTAAACACTGAATAGAGAGTAATTATCACCAGCCGTGCTAAAAATACCCTTTTCCTATCCTTGCTGTAGGGTGAATCTTTTTCCATCGCTATTTGGCTTATAAATTGTTTGTTGTTTTTAGCTATTGTATACATATTTGGCTGGCAGCAGTTTGATATAAATGTTCTTATCTTGCCTTTCCAGAGCTCACTCTCTCTCCCATGTGGAACCGGCGGGGTAATCTGCTCTCGTTCTGATTTTCCCCTCACATTCTTTTTCTTAAACCTCAGTTTTCATGCAAATAACAATGCCTCCCCCTGCCCTCTACAGCCAATCATATCTCTCCCTAAAGTTGACTGAATGAAGGGAACCTCAAATGGCTCCAAAACAGAGCCTAGTTGTCATCAAACAGGAGTTACTCTCCTTCTTCTCCACCATGCTCAGTCGTCCTGCATTGTGCAAAATCAAACCCAAAAGGTTCTTTAAAAGGTTCTTTGATATACTTTTGGGGGGGAGGGTTCACCTTGGGTTACCACCTCCAGCAAAGTAGAATATGGAACACCCAATGAAAGTGACTGACGACAACAGAGAGCGATGGTAGGTCAAAAGTTGTCAGTAGCTGTCTCAGTATGGAGGAAATAGCGTGATTTTACTGAAACAGTTGTGTCAGTGTATAAAGCATGTAGCCTATGAAAGGTTGCATTAGCCTATACATTTCAATTTATAATGTACAGGCTGTATTACACTTAATAGTCAACAACAATTCCATTTAGGTGCCTAATGTCTATACATACTGCCTGTGTATTCCATCATTATTTCTATTAATGTAAATTCTTTACAATACCAAAGGTGCCAGCTTAATGTTAAGAGTTCATAGACTTGACGTCTAAAACTGCTCAATGAAATACAGGCATTGTTATTAGCGCTGTTGGCAATGGCAGCAAAGTGCTGGTTTAAAGAATAAATTAGCGTCCGACAATTTCATTTTGCTATCAGATATCTCCCGTGCCTCATCATTACCACGACAAAATTGTAGCTTATTGCAAGTCAGTTAACAGTTTAACACATGGACCGACCCACACTGTACCAGCTCTAGCCTTTTGGGGCCCTAAGACAAATTTGATTTGGGGCTTCCTCTCCCTTGTCGTTCGGGTCTCCCTAGCGGTTGGAGGCCTCCTAGCAGTTGGGGGCCCTAAGTAACCGCTTATGTTGCTTATGCCTAGAACCAGCCCTGGATGGATGCACGCACGGACACACGCACACCACCTGGCTCATAAAGGTGTCTCGAGCTGGTCAGTGACATGACAAATTTAATGCAATTTAAATGTATTCCTGACTGACAACAAATGACAAGACTATTGTTAAGTTGACATTAAGCTGATCACTAAGATGGTCAAATAATCATAGTATCATTTCAAAAACAGAACTTAAATTCTTTCAGGCAAATAAGGAAAAATTGCAGATTTTCTAGAACAAGTGGCAATTTGACTTCCACCAATTTCACATTTTATAAGTCGATATGGGTTGTTTTGCACCTATTGTCAATATTTCTAAAGTTAGACATTTGAGAACTAGCATGCCATTATTTGTTCAACATTAGCTTGCTAGCTAATGTCAGTTAAGCTAATTAACTTGTCTGAAACAGCCAGTCAAAATATATATGAAACATTGGCTAGGAATATTATTAATCAGTGTAGTACAAAGTTGAGGAATTCTGTGTACACAATGAGACATATTTCAGGCATGAAAACAAGCATGATTTATTAACATCAGCATAGCTACAGTAGCTTGAATATGTTTCAGAAAAAGCTTGCTAAAGTTACTCGGTAGCTAGCTAGCTAGCGAGTTTTTAGCTGTCCACTGCAACACCTGTCAATTGCTTCTGACTGTGCACTGCAGATCAAAAGGATATTTCAACA
>JACXGI010008279.1:23744-34363 GCA_016801175.1 Esox masquinongy
AACCCTCAACATAATAACCCAAGACTCCACCTACTAAACCCTCAACATAATAACCCAAGACTCCACCTACTAAACCCTCAACATAATAACCCAAGACTCCACCAACCAAATCCTCAACCCGGCCCCTCAAGACTCCAACTACCAAACCCTGAACACAACCCCTCAAGACTCCACTTAAAAAAGACTAATCACAACGCATGCATAGAAGGATTATGACAATGAAAATGACTAATCACAACACATGTATCATAGGATTATGACAATGAAAATGACTAATCACAACACCTGTATAGTAGGATTATGACAATAAAAATGACTTTAAAGGGACATTTTGTGTTTTTGATTAATTACAGTCATCAGTCATCATTGGCCTTTGAACCTGATCAAATCCATACTGCATATCAGTCCTGTTGACTACATGGATTAATTCAACATAGAAACCAACACGCGAATAGGACTTGTTCTAACTAGTTACCAGAATGTGTGTTTCTACTCAGCTAAAACATAAAAACAGTGAAACAGAGTTGGTTAACAGTTTTCACACTCAGTCACTCACAGACTGCTTTAGTTTCCTGAAGGCCCATTCGAAATTAATTTGCTGTGTAGGACAACGTTTCATTCACACACTTAAGACAAAGTCACCTATGTGTCCTGTTGTAGAGTAGTGTTGTTGAATTCTCTTTGTGCCCATATTAATGCACTAGGTAGCGAGTAGGGCGTCATTGGGGACACGCCCACTGCTAGTTGAGTCTAGATATAGTTTAGGTCTAAAGTCAGTTTGAGCCAGTCTCACATTTTGGAGGATAAACTGTAGAGCTGCAGACGCTGAGGTTACTTCTTCACACCAACCAACAGGATGAGTGTGTCTGTGGGATGAGTGTGTCTGTGCGTATTGGGGGGGGGTGGGGCTTTTGAGCAGCCCCAAAAAAACAATTAATTTTACTTTTTTCTTTTATTCTAGGGGAAAATGTGTTTCTCGGGTTAGAGGATACTTTTTGTTGCCTAAAATTGGAGACTTGGTACAACATGTACTGTCATTTACAAATGGTCAAACAAGCGTGGATGAAAATGGGGTTTTAGTGGGTTTTGGGTGCAACATTCAACCGCTGCAAGTCTGTGGAAGTACACTATGTTCCCTGTGGACAAAGGAATGTTCACTTCAACACTACTGACTGATAAATGTAACCTAATTTGACGAATGACACTGAATGCGTCATCCTCCTGTGCTAATCAAAAACCTAGTGTATGGAACGATTTTATTCAAACAACCAGATTCTTCACACACAGAAATAAAGAGAACAAACAAAAAACAAAGCTTCATTTGTATGGAGTCCTTTTGTCTCCCTGTTCTGTGTCTCTTGTGAACAAACTGAGGCTGCCCAATTGGTCCTGTCCCTCAGTGTCTCTAATCAGCTGGGCGGGGCTTCATGTGTGCCTCAAGGCTGCCATTCCCTCAGGTCACCCACAGGTGGTGCAGCCGAGCCAGAAATTTCACACCTGTCACCAGACCCCTATAATCCCTCAAGATAAGATTTCACTCTGGGGCTCCTCTGAGTACCTAATTTGGTAAGGATTGTAGGAGGAAAAGGGTTCAGAAAGTGTAATAAATTGTTTGGCTATCAGACATTCAAAATGTACAGAAGTTTTGTAATTTAATTTGATCCTCCTCATCATTGGTTGTCTATTATCTTCAGAACTGCAGTATTGATAAAAGTATTTGCTAAAGTATATTTTATAACATAGCTTTCAGTATTATTGCATTGTCTTACAGTAATGGTTAGTTTTAATATCAGTATTACTGTTTTCTTACAGTAATTATCAGTATTAGTTTTTTTTCACTGTGCATATTTCTCTGTGTGAAGAGGCAGATTGTTGTGTGTGCCTAATACACCCATTAGTTCCTCTTCAGTTCTTACTACTCACATCAGTTTCTGTTCTTATAGCACTAGACACATCTCTTCCTGTTGAAGGCCTCTATTCTAGTTATTTGTGCTAACATGACCATTAAATTAATATAACTTATTAGCTACTACTACGTTAAAAAGATAGCTAGCTTCTTCTAATATTAGTTTGTTATGTCGGGTCACTCAAAGGCTTAACTTTAACAGGTGACTTACTGCTGAAGTTGATAGGATGATGTTGACTGATAAAAGAGTTCAACAATAGCTATATAAACAACACTTACCCCGACAGGGCAAGAGCATGACTGGTCCACAAGGCTGTGGTGGTCGCATTTGAGTTCATAGGGTTTCTCATTCTTTGATTGAGATCTGTTTGTTTCAATTATTGTGTCCCGTTTCTATTTTATCTGAATATTGTGAACATATCCTTCCACTGCATATTGCAATGCCTCGATCTGGAGGACATCATGGAGGTATTACTCCAAAAAGAGTCACTTACACTGACTGGTAATATGCTACTTTTCCCCTCTGTGCTTGGCTGTTTACAGTAGTTACCACTTACAGAGAAGCGCAGCTTGACTGGACGTAGCCAAAGTAACTACGATAGGCAGGGCCTTTGTGAAAGGTCATGACTCGTACGTATATTGTACAATAATATTAAACGTCTGTAATAGGGCGCTACCAAAAAAAAATTGTTGAAGAATAAAATATGTTTCTGTAATGCCAGTTGTATCATATTTGCTACATGAGTTTCTGAGACATCTAGACATCATTCATATGTGAAACAGTTCACCGGTGAAAAGGGTTTTAATAATGTAAACTTGTGTATTAGCCACACCCATTTATTAACCGCAGTGGTTGAGCATGTTTTCAAAATCCATGTATAAGCAGCGGTTTATAAACGGGAAATACAGTACTAGGCAGATAAAGGAGGTCAAAGGTCAGAAAGCAGCAGGAGTCACTTGTTCTCCAGTTCTGCTAATGAACAGATACACACACACACACACACACACACCAACATGCACAAACTGAAAACACAGTCTGACACAATGTGAAAGCACGAACAGTGAAAGTTGAATAACAGGAACAGACCAGACTACAAATCAGACAGAAAGAGAGAGACATGCTAGAGGATTAAACATGCACCAGACCTCTTAAACTGGGACTGAGTTGTGTTTAAGGGAGGCTGATTGGCAGTGAGGGAGTGTGTGTGTTGGTGACTGGAAGTGACTGATAGACTGTAGAGAGGAGGACCACAGAAGAGTGTTGAAGATGGGGGAGAGTCGCCACGAGACAGAGACCATAATGAGGAAATTCATATCTGTCAGCCATGTCCTTCTATGTGGTGAGTAATACCAGAGTCACGCAATCAATATCTATCAATCAATATCAACATTTTGATATTGAGGACAGTTCAGTACATGCTGTCTGTTTCTCTGTATGTGAGCATATCAATATCTTACTGAGGACTATTAAAAACATTTTTACTGTTTCTCTGTGTGAGAGACTATCAATATCAACATATTACTGAGGACTATTCAGTACATGCTGTCTGTTTCTCTGTGTGTTTCTGTTGCAGCTGCAGTCTGTGTGACATCACAGGTAATCACAAGAAGAGGTCATAAGGACATTCAATACTAGTTGATCCTCCTTCTTGACCTCTTCTTGTTATTACCTCTGATGTCACACAGACTATCAATATCAACATCTTACTGAGGACTATTCAGTACATGCTGTCTGTTTCTCTGTGTGAGAGACTATCACTATCAACATCTTACTGAGGACTATTCAGTACATGCTGTCTGTTTCTCTGTGTGTTTCTGTTTTAGCTGCAGTCTGTGTGACATCAGAGGTAATAACAAAAAGAGGTCAAGAAGGAGGATCAACTAGTATTGAGTGTCCTTATGACCAGGGATGGGAGACATATTCAAAGTACTTCTATAAGGGGATCCAGTCACACCGAGTTCCTGTCATCCAAAGTAATCAGCCATCATCATGGACTTCTAATGGTAGATACTCTCTATATGACGACAGAGAGAGAAGAGTCTTCACTGTGATCATCAGTAACCTGACACTACAGGACACTGATACATACTGGTGTTTTATGAAAGGGATTATTCAGTCCTCCCAAACTGAAGTAAATCTCACTGTGGACAGAGGTTGGTGTTCAGGAATGAATGAAACATTCATGAATACACTTTATAAATGTTATTTTTGCATTGATGTTCTCTATGTCTTTCACCTCTCTTTCTCTTGTTCACCCTTTCTGTATTCAGCTTCTCCTACTCCCTCCAGACCTCTCCTTCACACAACACACCCGTCAACAAATATCCCCATGGCAACTGATTCTTCCCACTCCCCTACAGGTACACCAGCATGGCAGTATACCTACAACTCATTCACAGTTTTTCCTTGTCTAGTCCCTATTCTATCTTTCTTTTTTTTTTTTCATTATCACAGTTCCTTCCTTTTTTTCTTCCTCAAACTCTCTAATTCAGCCTCTGTTGTTGTCGTCATGTCACTCCTTCTCCCGTTATATTCTATTCTTCTCTCTCTCTCCAGTCTTCCTCCATCTCCCCATTTCTCCTCTTGACATCCTCCTGTCACCCACTTACTGACCAGCTGATGTTCTGTAGTGTCTAGAAACCAGTTACAGACCTCAACTGAGGTTCTGTAGTGTCTAGACACCACTCACTTATATCACCTGATGTTCTGTTAAAGAAGGTAAATTTATTTGCATAGTACCCTTCATACACAGGGGCAGATGAACGTGCATTATATTATTAGGCCTAAAAAGAAATTCTCTGCCTCTGAATCGTTATTTACGTATCCCTTTTAAAGGTATATGTCCATTAGGAACAAGCATCGTACTGTAACCATTAAGAACAAGCATCGCACTGTAACCATTAGGAACAAGCATTGTACTGTAACCATTAGGAACAAGCATTGCATTGTAACCATTAGGAACAAGCATTGTACTGTAACCATTAGGAACAAGCATTGCATTGTAACCATTAGGAACAAGCATTGTACTGTAACCATTAGGAACAAGCATCGTACTGTAACCATTAGGAGCAAGCATCGTACTGTAACATGAACTGAAACTACTAATGATCAAACTTAAATTTTTTAACAAGGACATTATGAAAATAATCCTGTTTCCTTGAAGAAGCTTTCAGTCTTGCACTACCGAATGCAAACTTTGGTAACGCCTTTCAAACTATTAAGGTGTCAAGCCGAACAGGAAACCTGGCCTTTCTGGTTATAAAAGCCCCCGTTCGACTCCGGCCACATTTATTCATGTCCTATTTTCAGCACAGCTCAATGTCGCTGGGCCCTCGAGGTGTCATACCTCATTATTTTTTCCTGAATGTCATGTAGTCTGAAGGTCCCTTTCAGTCAATGGGTATGACACTCTAGGTGTGATACTAAAATCAAGCTGCCAAGTCCAAGGGCCCCTTTGGACAGTGCTGAATATACAGGTCCCCTACTCACCCATCGCTGCCTAGGCCAACAACACAGTGTGCCCCAGTCTGGGAGCGTTGACACACCAAGACAAGGAGCGAGGCGAAGCCCTGCTCTCTGAGGCAGGACCAAATGTGTTTTGGAGGACATTTTTATTATTAGTATTTTTTTATTGTTCAAATGGGAGCGGGTGTTCGTCCCCAGACTCAGATCCCAGATGGATGCTGGGTTTTAACCGTGGCTTAAGCCAGGGCCCCAGGAAAACACATGGCGCCCCTGGTGGTGATCCATCAATTACCGCTTAGGGATGCATACCCCTGCTCCAAGAGCTCCTGAAGAAACACCAAGAAGTCCAAAATGCAGGGGGGGGTGTATTATCCCTAAGCAGAATACGCCTTTCTAGAAAGCTAGAAAGGTGTATTCTGGTGTTGACCTGGTTATTATTGTTGATCTTGTTTATTCTGGTGTAGGTCTGGTTCTTATAGGTGATTTGGTGTATTCTGGTGTTGGTCTGGTTCTTATAGGTAATCTGGTGTATTCTGGTGTTGGTCTGGTTCTGGTTCTGCTTCTTCTGGGTCTGCTGCTCTTCATATTCTTCAGAAAGAGAAGACAGAGAGCGAAGAGATCCACAGGTACAGTGTCATCACACAATCAACAATACTACTGACTAAATAAACCAAAATATATTTATAAAAAGTTATACAAAAACTATGTTTTGGTATGCTTGTGTTCCGCTTAAGCATCCAAAAACTCTGCAAGAACATTGGTTCCTGACTCCACAACAGCCAACCAGGATCGAGACCCAGTCACCAACCCCATCTACTGCACAGAGACCAATCAGAACACAGATACACATGACATCATGACCGACTATGCTACATCAACCAGTCAGCATCCAGATATGAACATCTACTCCAACATTGATTCTTCTACAAAGGCTCAGAGCAGTGTGAGCTATGATACTGTTAACTTCCCCATGGATCCATCCTGTCTCCATTATGCCGTGGTCTCCTTCAGTAAGGACTCGGATTCCCATGACCTCCCAGGTCCTCAACATTCAACTGTAGATCTCTCATTGATGTACTCAGCCATCAATCACTCCAAAATTTAGTCTATTGCTGTCTCCTATATTAATGGCCAGTATGCTCATTCATTCAGTCATTTGATGGTCCTCTTGTTCATGTTTTCCATGTTAACTTTTAATAATTTGTTCTTTACATAACTGACACCTCCTCCCTGTCCTCAAAATCAGACACTAAACTCCGACTTCATTAAATTCTCATTATGTAGGGCTAAGCTGTGAAAGACACCTTGGTCTCGGTTGCTTTTCTGTATGAATAAAAGTAAATGTTTCTTTTGGAGGTGTAGTCTCTGTGTTTGGGTCAGTTCACTTGTGCATCACGTGCTGTCCAGGGATGTCTGGTGTCGCTTTACACCGTAGAAGTAATGTCTGAAATGGAGTACATAAAACACATCGCGCACATTTGATTCTGTTCCATTTAATCCACCGCACCTTTTGCTTTTAGCTTTGCACCACTCGCCAGCCTCCAATAGTGCTGTCAAAGGACTGGGTTCCCTCAAAGATTTCCCTTTTTAATGCTGGTCATCACCTTTCGATGGGTGTCACATTGTAAACCGTTTAGGCTTGTGAATCGTCAACTGCATGGCGTCGACAAACCACAATGTTTTGACTTTTGACCTCATCTACAGTAGTTGTTCACGTAACCACCAAGTAATGCGCGCCGATGTAAACTGAAGTCTAATGCCTTTCCCAGACAGTGAGTGTGGTTCTCCTTCATAGGTTTAACTGACAAAAGCGAAAACGATTGAAAGTGGAACAGATACTCTGCTGTCACATCCATTTATTAAAGCAAACGTACCTGACCATCTTGCTTCTGCAACTTTCAGACCACCGGTCAAATTCATCAAGTAACTCTTCTTCTGCACTTACCACTTTCAAACACAGGACTTGTGATGGAGGGAGGGAACACCCCCTAGTGGTAGAATGACAGAACAGCTCTCCTCTCAAGACCCCAGACTGTCGGAAAGATGATGTGGTGAACTAGTAAAGAGAGAGAAAGGGGAAGTTCATTAGTTTGTACTAATGTACACAGGTATATTAAATTAGATTGACATATATAAAGCGTACTTATTTTTTATAAGCAGAGAGCGAACAGAGCACACCAATGCACACAGCACATTGCACCAGGAAGTGAATATTTGGACACCTGAACCAGACCTGGAGAGAAGCTGTGAACACCGGAATTTTCTGTTTAGTCGTAGCCCGCCGGTTTGTTAGTTAGCCCGACTGTTCCATCATTTTAGAATGCATCAGCCATGTCTGTTGAGCTCCTTTCTCAGGACCAACCTGTGTAGGATTTAGGATGTGAGTTGATTTAGGATGTGAGTTGATATGTGAATGTGTCCTGGCCTACGGATACCTTCTGGATGAAGACCAGGTTTGGAAAGGACGAAGCACCGTGATGATCACAATCCCAGGCAATATTTTTAAAACAAACTTTGTGGCAATGATACACATCTATCTTCCTTCTGAAGTTCTGTGTTTTTTGCATTATGTGTGTGTGTGGGGGGGGGGGGGGGGTTAATTTGACACCACTGGTAAAAGAATACTTACCATAAATACACACATAGATACAGTTGTCTAGAACAAGCTATGGAACGAGCATCGGAACACATATTAAATGTATATTTTTCTCCCCATCTGACTGACAGGTTGTGTGAGCTCCTTCACAGTGACTGGATACTCTTTGAACGGTCATCATCTACTGTGATTACGATTACTACAGGGGAGAAAGAGGAACTGAGAAATTTTTCTGCAAGGGACAGACTTTTTGGAGTTGTGGGGATAAAGTAAGAACTAGTCAGAACACACGGCAGGACAGAGGTAGATTTTCTCTGTATTACATCACTGGGGAAAAGTACTTTAAGGTCATCATCAGACAACTGACCAGACAAGATAATGGAATCTACTGGTGTGGAGTGAATAAACCTAAATTCAACAAAAGTAATAACAAGGTGGAGCTGGATGTAAAGGAAGGTGAGAACCCTTATTTTTCAACGGTCAAATGAATTTGTCTCGATGTAATAACACGATCAGAATCACTAACAAAGTCAGTCTGTAGTATTAGACTGTGTTTATGTGTTTTTCTGTTCACAGATACATGCTGTATGAAGTCAGTCACTGAGATGGTTTATCTGGGAGGAGAAGCTGCCATCCGCTGTAACTATTCAAAGAAATATGAGAACAGCAACAAGTATTTCTGCAAGGAAGACAGCACACCTGACTGCAAATACATGATGTCAGCAAAATCATCCTTACAAAAAGGAAGATTCTCTCTATCGAGGAATAGAGCAGAGAAAAGCTTCACAGTGACCATCAGTAACCTGACTGAACATGATACCGGGACATACTGGTGTGGATTAGAAACCAGGAGGACTAAAAATGGTTACATCATGCTGATCACACTGGTGAACCTACGTGTTTTAAGTGAGTGTAAACATGTTTCTTTCCCTTTAGCATACAGTAGGCATCCAAAATACATAAATTATAGTAAAAAAAAACACTATATAAAATGCAGACATTCTCAACAATGCAGAATAAATGTCCCATGATATATGGTTGCCTATATTTGATAAGTTATCAAATGTTCATATTTGTTCTAAAGAGGTGGAGAGTTGGAGAGAGAGATGGTAAACATTGTATATTCATTTTGAATTGAAGAGAGGGAGAGTAACGTATAAAGACATGAAACGTCAGGGACAGACAGTGGTGAGAGAGGGAACTATAGAGACAGATAGGGGGGTTCAAAGACAGGAAAGTTATGAGAGGTTGAATAAATGAAAGTCAGGTGTGATGAGTAAAAGAGAAACTAACACGTCTCACGTCCTTTTCTTCACATCCGTCTTAAGAGATCATTTTAGAAATAACAACATAGTAACAATCTCTCTATCCTTCCCACTGTCTTTCTCTCATGATGATGAGAGGCTAAGCTGTGTTGTTCTATTCATTGACCAGTCCAAGGCTTTTGATACTGTGGATCTTTCCTTTTATTCTTATATTTTGTAATTTTGTATCAATGATAAGTGTAAATCTATGTGAAAGGGTCATTTACACTTATATGCTGATGATTGCTGAAGAATCAGTATATATATATATATATATATATATATATATATATATATATATATGCAGTATCTCACAAAAGTGAGTACACCCCGCACATTTTTGCAAATATTTTATTATATCTTTTCATGTGACAACACTGAAGAAATGACACTTTGCTACAATGTAAAGTAGTCAGTGTCCAGCTTGTATAACAGCGTACATTTGCTGTCCCCTCAAAATAACTCAACACGCAGCCATTAATGTCTAAACCGCTGGCAACAAAAGTGAGTACACCCCTAAGTGAAAATGTCCAAATTGGGCCCAATTAGCCATTTTCCCTCCCATATATATATGAATAAATAACTTGCCACTGCATTTTTGCACTTAGAGTTCCTTCTTACAAAAATTATCTTATAAATCTTTGGGTTGGTTTTACGGGCAAATAAATGAAAGTATGTTTTTTTCTAGGACCAAAAGCTTAAGTTAGGATCACTGGACATATCAGCACATTGCGTGAACGTTTTCCGACTGTACATTTTCTTGTTGTTTTCAGTGACATCCACCAACACAGCAATGACGACAGCCCGAAACACGACAACCTCCATCTCACCATCACCCTCACCATCATCACTATCTTCTCCATCATCGCCATCATCACCATCATCTCCATCATCACCATCATCATCACCACTATCATTTCCGTCTACATCATCATCGTCATCATCACCACCATTAACCATGTCATCACTATCATCACCACCATCATCATCATCACCATCACCATCATATCTATCATCACCATCTCCATCACCACCATCATCTCCATTATCACAATCTCCCTTATCACCATCATCATTATCACCATCATCTCCATCACCACAATCTTCACCATCATCTCCATCATCATCACCACTATCATTTCCGTCATCATCACCATCATCTTCATCATCACCACCATTAACCATGTCATCACTATCATCACCACAATCATCATCACCATCATCTCCATCATCACCATCTACATCACCACAATCATCACCATCATCACCATTATTTTCATCACCATCATCTCCCTCATCACCATCATCGTTATCACCATCATCTCCATCATCACCATTATTTTCATC